>VYZV01001439.1:0-243083 GCA_013401275.1 Pandion haliaetus | reverse complement strand
TATATAAAAAAAACCCAACAAAAAAAACCTTAAGAACAGGGGAAAGGAAAGACTTAAGCTACAGACTTAAATCACTCTGAAGTGATTTTCTGACAGGTGTCCCTGCTTTGCCTAAATTTGACTTTTCTTGACATGCAGGTTGAAATTTCACAACCCTTTTCTTTATAAACACATCCTTGATCCCCCAAAAAAGCAAAGACTGATGTTCCTTTTTTTTTTCCTGTGTTAAATCACTTATACTCTCCATGAAGCCTTGTTTTATAAAAAAGTGCCAGGCCAGGACACAATTGTGAGAGTAATTTTTCCCTTCAGTTCTTTGAGCATCCTTGCCAAGCAGGCATGCATCATTCCTGACGTGTTCCTGCCATTGACAGCAAGGAGGATGTCACCGCATCTGAAAAACCAAAGGCAAATATGAGAGAATAATTAAACAAGGTGACTTCTTACCTTTAGCATTTGCAAACATTTAAGCATGTCCTTAGCTGGGAAGAAGGTGTAGAAAGGAGTATTGCTATTCCTTCTCTGGCTAACTACTGTTCATGAATAAGGGAATAAAGCAGGTGAAAATACTTCACTTGTTTTTAGACATATTTGAAAGAAAATAGGCCATAGTTCTTTCAGATGTGAATGATCCATGTTCTGAAGAAACTGTTTTAAGACTTAATTTTAAGTTTGGTTTAAGTTTGCTCCATAATTCTGCATTTACTCCCTTAAATTGTATTGGTGTTTGCAGGGAAGGTGGGTTGTTGGTTGGTTGGGTTTTTTTGATCTGGGTTTGTGGGAAAGCTGCTCTGTGCTGGCATGCTTTGTACTACCCCAGAGATCAAACTGACTTACCTTTAGACTTACATACTAGTGATTGCTAGACATCTGAAAACATTCTACTATGAAGGCAAATGTATTAAAGTTCAAGACACTTATGTCCTATTTCCTGTATCTGTCAGAGTTAGTTCTGTATCAATGAGTCCTTTCTTCCCCCCTATGCTGTCTTCATGAAAAATTGTTTTAAAAAAAAACCCACAACACAAATTAACTAGTTGAAAGACTTACTTAAAGCTACTTTTAATTATATAGTTACCATTACCTAATTCTGCCATCATTATATGCTGGTGTTCCCCCAACAATGGATTTAATAAAGAATGGTTTATTCCCAGTATGTTCTTCATAACCTCCTACGATGCTGAAGCCAAGACTTCCAGATGTATTTCTTCGTAATACGATTTCTTTGCAGCTGTACAAATACCTGAAACAAACCAGTCTAATTAAATGTCTTATGGTTAACTTTAGGTTTTGATGAATCATTAATGATTAATCTGCCTTTTCATAGTCTTAGAGTGTTTTGAAGATGCAAAATAGCACCAAAGTTCCACTGTATTGGACACCTACATTTCCCTTCTGCTTTTGTAGTGCTGCTTTCCACAACCAGTTATCCTGAAAGTAAAATTACTAGGTAATCTTGGAGTTAAAATATTAAATAAGTTGTTTCATAGGGTAATAATTTATGCTAAATTATCTAGTTGTAGCTGAAAGTGATAAACACTTAACTGAAACTGGATTTAATATTTGTAAACTGCCATTCCAGAAACTGTATTTTACCTACCTTGTACTGTCCAGTGACTTGTTTTATCTTCCAGATAAGAGACTGTATGTGACTTGACTGTGTCAAAAGTGGTCAGGCATTTATTACTGTGGTGCAGGTCAAAGCTAAATAATTTCAAGGCCAATTAAATGAACCAGAATCAGAAAAATCACAGAGATGACACAAAGAAGAGTATCAGTGGAAGGAGGGATCCTGAGCTTTTCTTGTCAAATAACATGGTAAATCACAGCATGGAAGATGAGAGAAGCCTATCCCTGTCAGTCAGTGCTTTGGAGTACTGAGACTGCTGTCAGGAAGATAACTTGTCCTTACTATAATGATTAACACAAGTTTTTATGGTGAGGGAGCTGAAATCTGCTTCTCCCTCCGTTTGTCTTTTGAGTGTGTTTTATGATACTGTAAGTTATGCTGAGTCAAAGCTTAGCTGAAACAAGGAATAGGGGAAAACAAGAGTAATAATGTTACTAGACTTACAGTTTGCCTGTTGCTCTGAGTACATTAATTTCAATACCTGCTTTGTTTCTTTTTTTTAACCAAGCAGGAAAAAAACAAATTAATTTCATTAGTTACAGAGCAACAGAAATTTCTGTCCTTAGTACTTAACCCACCAAATTAACAGTGTACTCAGGAATGACTGAAGAGCCTGGAAATCCTTTTGCTATTCCAAATCTGAAATTATAGGCTGGTCTACAGCAAGCAACTACTACAAACTCTATTCAGAGACTCTTTAGGTTTCTAAGAAACAGCTGACACTTCTTCTGTAGAAGGATAAATAACTTTATCTTAAAGACCAGTATGTCTAGCTTTTTAAAAATTCTATTTGTCAAATAATGCTTTTACTGTGTTTCACAGCAGGGTTTTATAGTAATACTAGATTAGTCCCCCAGGACCTACAAATATTCACCTGCTGCCAGGATGGTAGGTATATAATATTTGCACAAGAATTCACTGGCTGCTAATGTAAGAAACAGGTGACATTTGCTTCTTTCCTCAGCAGCCAGGCATTATTACTTTACCATCTGTGGAGTTCTTCAATGTGTAAAATCACTTAAACCCTCTATGTTTGGTGGTACTTATCAAGGTCATGACCAAGCAATGCCAGGATTCAGCCGTTAGTGCTATTACCTAGTGTTGATTTTGGGGGGCAGGGGTCTCTGCTGCCTGGTGCTATGCTCACTGCCTTAAGGAGGACGTTGCTGAAATTGAAAGGTGATCAGCTAAATCCCAATACCGTAGAAAAGAAATAGCCAAGCAGGTAAAGACACGAGAAGAAAGTGCAGTGAAGACAAGGCTTACATGCATTCTGTACATACCATCTGTAAGGTTATCAGTTACACAGTCTATCAGTCCAGAAAGCATAAATACATACTTGCTGTCAAAGTGTGTGCTAAATTTAAGTAAAATAGACACAGCATACTAGCATTAGGATTGTTCTCTCTGCCAGAGCAGAGGAAACACAAGAAGCGAGGAGCAGCAGAGAACATCTCCTCTGTCCAGACGCCAACCCCCTGCGCTGCCTTTTGCCTCACTGCAGAGATGGGGTGTAACCTGCTGTAACAAGGCAGTGGAGACTGGGAAGGCGGGAGGAGAGGTGCTGGAGTGAAGCTGAGTATGGGAAAAGGGGAGGAAAGGGGGTTTCCCCAAGTGTTTTTTTACACGTTTGTCATCTTTGGTTCCCAATACCCAAATTGGCAATTAAATGTTTTAACTTAATTCCCCAAGCCAAGTCTGTTTTGCGCACAACAGTAACGGGTGAGTGATTTCCCGGTCTTTACTGTGACCCATGAGTTTTCTCGCTCTCGTTCTTCCTATTTTCTCTTGTCCTGCTGGGGGTGTTGAGCTGTGTGGGTGCTTGGTGCAGGCCAGGACCAACCCATCACACTGGCCATAGCTAGAGATTGACTCTTGACAGAACAGGAGTAGCTGGGTGGTATTTATGCCTTTAAATTAATGTTTCCTTATCTCGATCCTAGAGGATAGAGGATATAAACATGGCAGTGCACCATCCATCAGCTGTTCGTTAGTGCTGTCGGAAATGTGAAAAGGATGCTGGGAGGCAGGGTGCGCAAAGCTGGGCTACGTATAACATGCGTACTGCTTGCTCCGAACAGTTCATTACATAAGCAGAGGTGCCTGCTCTGCCTGAGCAAAGAGCAGCCCAAAGGGAGTTAGTTCATTTGGGTCTGGTTACAGCTGTGTAGTAATAAAGACAAGTTAGAAAGCACCACAGAGACAAAATGAAATAAGTACTTGCGTCATCCAAAGATGCTTTGTGTGTTTGAGTAGATTACTTCTCTGTGGTAACAAAAGCCCCAGTCTATGTGTTTCAACCCAGTTAAACTGCCATAACCCACTAAACTGCAACCAGTCCAAGGAGAACTGTCTTCTGCCTTGGAAGAGAGCAGTGTGCAACCTTCTGCCTCTATCTGTAAATATTCCAAAAGCTGAGGACAAGGGGTGATTTATGTGTGAACTTGCCTCAGATTCAAGATTTGAGGATAAACAATGTCTAGACACAGGGTCCTATCATAAGAAATACTACAACTGAGCATCAGTTACTGATGCACGAGGAATTTAAAAGTGCCTGTTTTCAAGTAGTTAAATGTACAGTTTCCTGCCGCTTTTTGCGAATCGTGAGTATGCTCTGGGAATGAAAACCAGCCCAACTTCAGGAGCAGTTCAGCAATAACAGGTATGAAAAGCATGACTCCCTCCCCCTGCCCCATTACAGTAGGCAAGTAGCAGTAGAATACAGTAATATTTGAGAATGGCTCCTATCAGAGCCCTAGAGCATGGATGGAGTTAATTTGGGGGAGTTTCTATCCTAATTCCATGTTTTAAATCCAGTTCTACCCCTGGTTTCCAGAATGACTTTGGCCACCTCCTGTCTTTCTCATCTCACTTTGCAGTTGAAGAAAAGCACTCGTGTGAAGTACTAATGTTTGAAAATGTTATGACAGGATGATCTATAAAGTATTTTTAAGTAAGTGCTAGCTAGGGGAAGGAAATGTGAGGAGAGCAGAGAAAGGAGAGCAGGAAAACAAGCAGTAGAAGAAACATCACAGGGCTGGGGAAATGCTTTTCACCAGCTGCTCCACATTATTTCCTTTGTGCATGCTTCACAACAACATTTCCCTCCAAAAATAAAGGAGACCTGTCTGCCTCCACAATAAACAATTAGATTAGCTACCCTGAAATAAGTCTTCGGGCGGGAATGCTTAAGGTCCTGCATCACTGTTTCCTGCCGACACCCAGCCTGCAGCCCCTCCACTCGCACGCGGGCCAAGTTTTGACAGACGTCAGATGCACATGTGCGTCTATTTTATAACTGCCACATATTGGATTGTACTAGAGAAAGAACAGAGGAGTTGTTTATGTATTATCAAGCCATATAAAAGTGACCAAAGCCAATTTTAAGACCTCACAAGGAAAGGGCCGACATTTAAGCGAGATCCGCAAATGTTAAATTATGCGAGATGGCTTTTCCAAGGCTTTGAGCTTTGGTGAGAGAAGTTGGATAATCATCTGTTTGATTCTGCTGCTACTGACTTGAGCCAGAAAAATGGTATAGTTCCCTAACTCTCAGTATTTGTGTCTCTTGTCTATGCCCATCTGTGTAACAAGAATGCAGTCCCTGGGAAAGGGACAAGTTCTGTGCTTGTATGAAGAACTAAGCATTTACAGTACACCGGCCTCAAAAGTGAGGAAGGTACTTTTAATCATGTAACTGTTATTAATGTTAGCCTGTTTTCTACTTCATCAGTCATGGGCAGAGGTCTGTAGACATCCTCTAGTGTTTAGCTCAACTCAGCACATCTTATGGGACCATCCTTGACAGGATTTTCATCAAAATTCCGTGGTTTTGGAACACAGAAGGAAAGACTCTCCTCTCCCTTCAGTTTCCTGAGCCTGAGCATCCCACTGTAAGTCACAATGTCAGGCTGCCTCTGCGCTCCCTGTCTCATATGCTGTGAACAGATACTCAGCACTGCACTGCCGTGGCTTGTCTAGAGCCACATCTTCCCCTTCTTGACAGAATTTAAAGAATCCACCGTCCAGCTGCCTCTTTTTTTAATTGTGCCTCTTCCTGGTCTACCAGTTTTACTGCCTTTCCTATTTGTTTAGTTTTTCTTACGTAGGTGTGCCCCATCCTACCCATCTGCCCAAGTACCTTGCATGATCCTGTATAATCATGATTCTGACATTTCTACTTTTCCATCACCTGTACCAAATGTTCTTGGACTCACATATCTTGGAGCAGTCCCTCTGGTAAATGGTTTTAATTAGGGTAGGTGAATCTTCACCATTTTGTCCCATAGTTGCACCTCAGGCACCTTTGCCAGGATGGACCTCTCGGATGTCTATTTGGAGAGAGAATAGTTTTCTCTAACAGCCTGGAAAATGTCATGAGACTGCTGGCAATACCTTGAGATCTAGTGGGATACGATCCTTGCCTAAAAGCAAACTGAAAGCCAGATAGGGAAAGGTTAAATGCTCAGCCTAGAGTGAAATAGTTAATGTGATACACACCCTAGTGCGAGAACCTGTTGAAGGACTTCCAGGTGTCTGGTGTGGGACCTGGAGAATCAGTACAAGAGTAAGAGTGTAAGCACACTCATGCTGGGGAAGACTGAAGGGTCTGATAAAATCTAATGAGCATAGCCAAACCTGATGCTCACACACCCCTACTCAACCAACCAGCTACTAAAAAGGATGCAGCGCACCTTTGTTACTGTCACGTCTAATCAGTGTTGGTCCCTGTCTTAGTCTGATGTTCAGAGCAGCGTACCAGCTCAGCATACCAATCCCTCTACTTTTCTTTGGTGGAGAAGGGCTGCGCTGTGCTCGGAGTCGCAGCTGGGGATGGAGTTACAATGAACTCCTGTCTTCGGCCTTGCTGACATTGAGGCTGATTTTCCTTCAGACCAAAGGGGTGGGAATACTTTCACACATACAGCCTTCGGAGGAGGGGGGATAGAGTGGGCTCAGAGACTGCTTTTAAAATGGGAAAACCACCTTTTCTTCTCAGCTGCAAAATGGAACTGACTGATGTGAACCTTGAGTGCAAGCCTGCACTACTGGAGCTCTGTCCTTCACCTCCGTCACCTTGCTGAGGACACAGGGAATTCAGGCAGCTGTGGGTAGAGATGATGACCAGGCAGCTCAGGTTTTCTCTACAGCCCAGTGAAGGTGGGGTTAGGACAGGCATAGGCAAGGTGCAATTGTTCCAGTCCATTTAGCAATGGGTGGTGACTGAAGGCAAGACTCAGCACTGCAGATTGCCACATCTATAAGGCCTCTAGTCTGCTTGCTGTCTCTCTGCTGGGAGAACTACCCATGATCCAGTGCCTTCACAATGCTGCTGGTCAAGCTCAGGGGTGCAGAAGAAGCGAGCAGCAATGAGGACATCCCTAGGCCTGCATGTCTGCAGTGAGACTGGGTGAGAAAAGTTTACCATTGGCTGGCGTAGCAAGTTATGGGCCATCCATTTACTGCTTTTCTTTCACGTAATAAGGATGTACTCCTCTCCACTGGAGGAGAAACCTTTCATCTGTGGGTGACAGACATGCAGCCTACCTTCTGCTCTTGCAGTGCTTCAGCATACGTTACACAGTCATGAGCCTCAGACCAAGCCCTGAAACATATCTGGCCCTCACAGCAGACCTTGCTGCAAGGTGAACAAGCTCAAAACAGCTCAAGCCAGAAGGAGGGAAAGCATCTAACCTGCTATATGAGACTGGGAAATGAAGTGGAGTCCTGAAACTGTGCCTAGGGCAATTGCCCACCTGTTCTGCAGACCATCTTTTCATGCCCTCCCGTAAAAGAGAAAGAGACACTCTGAACTGCTGCCAGGGATAGGACTATGGGCAAAAGTAACTTGTAAGCTAAATTCTTCATTCCTTAAAATTGAATGCCAATTTCAACTGTGTGATGCTAGCTTTGCGTACTCACAGATTCACAACATGTCCTTATTTAATACTTACAAAATGTCACTGAAGCTGTAGGTATATACCCGGCACACCGAGTGTGTTTGCGAGAACAACATGCGATGTAGCTTTTATTATACTTACTGAAATGACAACACAGCTGCTTCCTGTGTATGACAAATGTACTTCTTTCAGTGGGGGTGGGGTTAAAAGAGGTGATTCAGAGATACCGGCCAACTGCACACACTTTGCAACATCTGGGCAAAGTCAAACAATTCAGCTGGATTTGGCTAAGGGGAAGGGCTGTGCAGCTTGAGAGCTGCAGGAGGGGTAGCTCTGCCTTCTGCAGGGTGGTCGAGCCTAGACCCCAGTTCAGCAAGCTCCTGTGTCCCTGCAAGCTTTTTCTTTCACTCCCTAAGCACCAGATATGTTTTCAATGGAACAATTCAGGATCCTTTCCTCCCTTGCAAGGGGATCTGCGTGTCTATTTTTCCATGTATACATACCCATTTACAAAAGGGAGGTATTTAGAGTCAAGGCTGCGACAGAGCCTGGATTTAATTAAGATGTCAGTGCAATGAATCAAGCCAAAAGAAAGAATTGCCAGAAAATACAAATCTTTCCTCCCACTCCCCTTAAGCAAGAGGATGCAATCTGTGGACTTACCGTGGCAGCCCCAGCCACATAACCCAGGAAGGTAACCACTCACTGCTCTCAGGGGCCGCCTGCATGGCCTCGGGGGGTGGCAGGCGGCCCTGCTCCTCCTGGGCTTCGCACACTCTCATCTCCAGGGCTTTGAGCACCACCGATGAGTTGGTGTTTTTCAACAGGGCGACGGCCTCACTCCGGCTGACCCCCGTCAGGTCAATCCCATTCACGTTCAGGAGGATGTCACCTGAGACCGATAAAATGAATGATATAAAACCTTGCAAGTGTTTCCAAGATCCCCTCTCCACCCCCACAAACGAGTCAAAGGCAGCAAGTTCTTGGTCGTGGCTGATGAGACTGTTTGTTAATCCTGTTGGTTAATGTGAATGTGAAGCATATGCTAGTAAATGTGCCACAGGCATGAGGGAAGGGGCTAGATCCCCATACACAGGAGCATCGCTGGGCTGGACGGAGGATTTGGTCCTGGTTTCCTGTCATGTCATGTCCTGCATCCAGAGCTGAACTGCACAGCTGGAGTCCTGCTGTACCAACAAACTTTGGTATGAGCACCTCATGCTAGTCCAGGTATCCGTAGCCCACATCCAGCTAACAACTTTGGTACTCAACCTGAGCTTGAAACCTGAAAGCTCTAAGGTGGTTTTCTCCCAGCACTCCCTAAGCTGAGGACTGCCGCTCCAGCTGGTTCTTCGTAAAGTTTGCTTTGCGGAATAACGTATTATTATTTTAATGTTAATGCTCGTTTGAATGGCCGCAAGCCAAAACATCTTTCTGTATGCCTTGTTTATAATGTAGGCACAGCAAGTTGCAGAGAAAAATGCAAAGATGACCTCAATTACTACAGGGAGAACAATAAAGACATCATTAATGTCACGCAATTGGCCATGGTGCCAAGTGCTCCGCTAGCCTCTTCGGCTCGTTCCGATGACAGGGCTTCCCCCGGTGCCCTCTGTACTTCACCTGCATGCTCCTCCAGGCAGGGGCTGTATTCACCAGCAGTCCAGGCAGCACAACGTGAGTATTAACCTCTTCTTGTGGTCTGCCCCGATGAGGCAGACAACAGCCTAAGGAATGCTCTAAACCGTGGAGGCTTATGGCACTGTTATAACATCACGTATTCATTTGTTTCTAATTTTATCAAATTAACTAGGCTGAATTTTCCATGCTGCCTCATGATGAATATTTTTTGGAAAATGTATCCCACTGAGAGGCAGTCATTTCCCAGCAGGAGGAAAGGGGAAACCTGCTGGTTTGCTCCTGTTGTCATGTTCTTACACGGGTTTTGATGAGCAGCCATAGCTCCCGCAAAGGGGAGGTTCCCACGCATGCCGGTGCTGGGCGCTGGACCCAGGCTCGTGGGGCTCAGCTAGGCTGCAGCTATTCTGCCCCACTTTTGGGTGCCTTCGCTTCCCTCGCACTCAGGCTTTCCCTCCAGCTTCTTGGTAGTGACTGAGCTGAAGCTGAGCATAGGGGATAAAGGGCAAGGGGACAGCGAGCTGTGTGGTTGCTAGATGCAGGGTATCCAAGGTACTTGGCTCTTGAAGATTTAACATCCTGAAAACTGAGAGTTTCACCATCCCTCTACTGCCTACCTGTTCCCACAAAACCCATTGATAACATATGTTCTTCCTCTTACTGTAAAGGCTTATTCATGCAGAGGGGGAGAGGCTATTAATTTTATCACTGTTACATCAAGACCCAAATGGAATTATGAAGCCAATGTTTCCAGACATGATATTAAGCCACAAGGCACTAACATTTCTTCATATGTAATGGGAATTCTGATCCTTTATATTTCTTTCAAAGCCACCAACGATATGACAAACAAGCACAAAAATTTACATTAAAAACCCATGAAGGTTGCACAACGAAAATTTCAGTAGTTGGGAGATGGTGGTGCAAGTTCCTTTTCCTGTGAAAAACTATTTATTTTTTTCCTACCAGAATATGCCTACATCCCACTTCACAGAGATGGTTTCTGCTGCATATTATACCTTTTCTGGTAGCTGACTTGAGACCTTCTAATCTGAGGCATCCCAAAATCTATGGGATGGCTGAAGATGTCAGGGTATGATGCTCTTTCACTGTCCCTCTGTTTTTCAAAGGAAGCCTTTGAATTAAAGCAGGCTTTCAAAATGCCCTCTTTTTACCTGTTTTTATCCTGCTGTCTCTGCTGATAACTCCTCCAGGTTCGACACTTATCACATAGATAGGCAAATCCCATTCCCGGTTAGATGCTCCGCCTGCTACAGTCATTCCTAGCGATTCTGTGTGATCTTTCCGGACAGCCACCACCTTCTCGTGACAGGTGACGGTGTGAAGGGTGCTCTGTGATGGAGAAAACAGCAACAACAAACACAGTGGGCATGGGGACCTCCCTGACAGTTTAGGCATTTTCTGCTGAAATGAGTATTCGTTGAGGGAATACCAAAGCACTTCACAGCCGCCTGCCACGCCTGGCCAGATGGCAAGCATGACTTTCTCCAGGGCTTAGGCATCTGTGGAGTAAGAGCTATTACCAAGATAATCCATTCTTTAACAGTTAGAGTCAGGCAGTGGTCCTGCCAAAATCAGAAGAGTTTTAGTGTTGACACTAATAGAAGCAGGTCTTTGAAATGTAAATAAGGAATCTGATTTAAAAAAAAAAAAAAAAATCTTGATATTATCACTAGTGGTGTTCATATCTTTGACTATCAGATCATGGTTCTTATCTTGCTGCTTGCAGTCTGAGCATCATCTGTATCGTTAATGAGAAATGGTCCACCTGTGTTAAAGGAATAAAACTCTTGGGGACAGATTAGAAGATAGACACTTAATTTGCTCTTCCAGATTTCTGTGTTTCTGTATAAATTACTGGTGGGAATACATTTGAAGAGTATGCATTTCTGTTCAGGAAAAGAGAAGGACATTTATAGAGTGAAGAGCCAGCAGTTTCCAGGGTGTTCTTTCTAGTGCTTTTGCTTAAAAGGTCACTTTGGGACAGCCACCTTTACTGTCTGAGGACAGTCATCCCCTTATTCCTCCCCCTGAACAGGAAAAGTTACATACACACTGCTGGTCGTGCAGGAACTAGTGTATGAGCAAAACAAACTCACAGGTGGCCTCAGGATGGAGAGGCAACACAACCTGCAACAAAACCTGTGAACCAAATGTCATGTTTACAATGCATCCAGCTCTTACAGAAGAGTTGAAGAGACAAGGATGCTTCTCCAGAAAATCTGGATTTAAATGTTAATTGCTTTGATTTCCTTAAGTATTTCATAAGCTGTGCTCCTGGCATCAACTCCTGAAAATCCCAGCCTCTCCTGCAGGAACAGCACCATCCACTCCAGGCTCCTATGTAGATATAATAGCATGTTGCTAAATATATTTAAAATGTATATTAAAAAAACAAACAAAAAACCTTCTCATTCACAAGTGTGACCACACATTTATAATATGCAAAAATAAGCTATAAAACTCATTTAAAGCCACATTAATGTCTTCTTAGAAATCTGAGATCCTACAAAGACATTCCACTTTAATTCCTGGGCCAGCAGCACAGAAAGTGGACCAGGCAAGTCCATGGCTGCTCCTGCAGTGGTGATGATGAACGAAGGAAGACAGCGGCAAGAAGTTTTTGTGGAAGTAGGGCAGGCTGTATCTTTGGTTTGTGTTTTTTTAAAAGGTATTTTTGGTGGAACTAACTCCGCATCAGGATTTCTGTGATGCAACATCAACAACAAAACCTGGAATCTTTTAGCAGCTTAGCAAAGGATCTCTAGATGCTTGAGCAGAACAGTGGCTGCCGCAGAGCTACAGGAACAAAAAGGCAAAGAGCTCAGAGGAAAAGGTCTTCTCTTAGTCACCAGGACAAAAACCAAAGTGATATAGTTATTTGGACATAACACATCTGATCCATGCAGAACACAGGCACTGTTTTGGAGTAATTGGGCTTATGGCTCACGAATGAACCTAAAAATTTTGAAAGTTTTACAACACTCCCTTTTTAAAAAACATAAATGTTCTAGTCCAGATAATTTTAACCGTTCACCTTTGTCTTTAAGGTGTAAATGTTTTAAACATAGTAGTTCTATCTTTGTGCAAACTAAACTTCATGTTTTATCCATATTTGTGCAAAAAAGTTGTCCTTTTTCCCTTGGAAAGGAATGGCTTTCCATCAGGAAAAGGCTGCTTCCTGAAGCATGAGGGATAGGGGCAGCACTAATTTTCACAAAAATGCAGTCTGAAATTTTGTAGCAAAAGATGAAATTGGAATTAGACTTGCAGCTCGAAGAGTTCAGAGCAATCCTGTTACTTATGAAGTGGCCATCGTGTCTCAGACACCAAAAGCATTAGCTGATAAACTGGCTAATGCTCTATTTTTGAGGAATTGGTGTAGAAAGAAGTAGATTTCAAAGCACTGCTTGGTAGCAAATTGTCCTGTTACATTTCAATGAAGAATCATAAAAGTACTGGTACTTGTACGCTCAACCATGTAGGACCAGTTTTCCTTTGAAGCTACTCTTCCACGTCATTTTTCACATGGTTGCAGATAGAAAGGAATTGGGTAGACTTGGCTGAGACGAAGGCAGTGATGAAAGGAAAGTGAAGCCTTTCTTAGTAAACACACGTAGAGCTTTCTTGGAGGTACAACCGATAATGAGTAAACCAGTTAGAAGGCAATGTTTATCAGTGCCTGCATTTCAATGCATTCTCTTCTAAACAATTGTCCTCCTCTGTCATTTTGAAGTGACCTTGGAGGTCAGGAAAAGAAAAACATAACAGTTCATCTCCTCTTCTTTTAAATTTTTTTCTTTTCTGTATATTTACTGGAAAATAAATATTTACAGCAGATTATCACAACATCAAAGCCATGACACGTGTCTTGCAGACACAGCTACATCTTTTGCCTGTTTGGAAAATGTACTTCACCTGAAGGCTAACCTGCTCATACGGTCAGAAAACATTGCCTGCTCAAGCAACAAGGTGACAGATTTGTTTTAAGTACTAGGCAATTTGCTAGAAAGGAGTAAGAAAACAGTTCCAATTAAAAACAAGTGCTATTTAATTAATGGCAAAGCTCCCACTGACTTCAGAGAATTCGAATCTGCCTCATTTTTGCATTACAGCCCAGCTTAACAACCTCGGCTGCACAAGGAAGTGTTTCTGACATCTTTTCTTTTCTGATTCCAGGCAGCAGCCAGAAGAGTTTGGGCTGTGCCTCCCCTATCTCCGTACACAGGAAAACAGCTTGGTGAGAGCCTGTGCAGGAACAATCTCCTGGCACACCATACACCTGGCATCACTGCCGCCAGAGAAGGACATGGTCACTAGAGACCATCCTCCTCTTTCTCCAGTGCCTTGTTGGCCGCGTGGCTGATTGCCATTGGCACTGGCCTGAAAGAGAGCTGCCTCCTTGCACTTTCCAGATGGAGGCAGGCTGTCATGAGGGCAACAGCTTGGCCAGCAGTGGTTCCTGAGCCATTATGCGAGCAAGGCAGCTGCTGGAAGCTAGAGCTTATTTTTGGTGCTGAATACAGCCAAGGCTTGAGAGCAGATTTCAGCCCACGTTTACATACGTGCTCTACAGTGAGAGCTGCTTCCCTCAAAGAAAGCATTTCTGACCTGCTAATAATCACCTCCTACAGTAAGCTCAGGGGACAAAACACACCTTAAAATTAATCAGAATTCAAGTCAGTTAGCAATCTCTCTAGCAATCACACATAATAAAGCAATCGCACTGATGACAGCAGGTAGCAGACTCATCAAACCACGCACACACAGGAAACGCCCTTGACAGTAAAGTCGGCCAACAAGCATTGCCTTGGTTTTGAGCAGGAGTGTGCACTGCATTAGGACACTGTACAGGCCCTAGGCTTGCAAGCATTACTCCTGCACTAATGTCTATTTAAAAACAAGAAACATTTTAAGTCTGCCAAAGCCTAGAGTTTAAAGATCTTGAATTGCAAAGGCTGTTCAGTTAAACCTTCAGCAAAAAAAGCATGAGAAATTCAAACTGACACACTCATACCCTATAAAAGGGCAAATAACACTCCAGTAATGATTTTATCAGACCAAATGCCCACAGTGTCTGAAGCTCATCGTGTCCACCAGCTCTACTGGTCTCCTGATCTATTGCCAGAGCATTTCTCTGATATAAGCCTTCCACTGCACACACACAAAACTAAAGGGAGCTATGAACAGCTCAGAATTCTCTTTTTTTGGCTGTGATCTTCCATGGAAAGTGCCCAAATGGTGGCACTGGACAGAAGCCCACAGCAGCACACCCACTCATGCGCTTATGTAGCACCCACCTCTTGTGGCAAACTGGAAATTCCCCTAAAAGCCGTGACCTATCCAACAAAAGATGATTCATTAGTCTCTAAAGGACAGTTGCAAGGTCAGCACTGCTCCTTCAATTTCACAGTTACCCAAAACAGTGTTGAATTTACCAAGAATTCCCATCTAACCTCTCAGTACAGAAAGAGAAAATGGAGATCTAGGGCAGTTTATGGAAGACAAGTCATGTTCCCAAATAATCCCATGTGGTATCAATTAATCAGATCAACATGGCAGATCTAGCAGGTGCTCAGAGCTTCACTAGGAATCATACAGTAGCAACAGAAGCTAATTGCTGTCCTACACATCTCCCTAAGGAAATCATTACTTCATTAGGAAGTAATGTCTTGCAGATGCATGAGTAGTTGGGCACTATTTGCTACTGGGTAGTAGCAACTGAGCATTGACTCTGCTCACCGGTTTAACTCCTGCTGATTCAGTCTCACCTAACAAGGGCTGTGATTGTGACTTTGTGGAAAAGGAAAACTAAAAATAGATAAATAGACGCTAGTATAGTTTTTACATGTACAAACACTGAATAATGTAGGGTGTTTTTTTTTAAAAAAAAAGAAAAACTGCAAAAAATGGGTATCTTTAAGCATTTGTAAAATGCAGAACTAGGCTTGTCTCCTGTCTGACAGCTGTGCACCCAGTCTGACAGCTGCTTCAGTCCAAAGGTCCCTTTCAGGACACACCTGGCTGCCCATCAGGCATGATGGATTTAAACCAGCCCTGCCTGTCCACCTCCCTGATGCACCCCTGGCATGGGTGGCCAGGGGACCAGCTCGCATAAGTTTTTGCGTAAGGGTTTGCATAAGTGGTGACATTCAGAGCAATTAATGTAAATTAGCCAGGCATGTGACTTTAAATTTAGTGAAATAAACAAATTCAGCTCTTGCAAGGACATACCTTGTTCTGTCTATAGTGCAAAGAGTAACACTGAGTAAACTCAGAAAAGGTATTTCCAAAGCTCTTGCTGCATTGGTTTCTGCTTTAAAACCTCATATATTTGACCATGAGAGTCTCTCTGCCTTATGCAGAGAGCTTATTGCAAGTCTAAATGCACTAAACACATGATGTAACTGGGTACAGAGGAGTGGCTGGAGGAACAGTTTGGGAACCAGAACCATATCTGGGCAAGGAGGTTGCTCTGTGCCACGTGGCCCTGGGTTGGGTCTGGCTGTGCTGCACGTTGCCAGCCCTTGCAGCCCCCATCCCATGCTGCCAGAGCAGAACCAACACGTTTTGGGTCTAGAGCTCCACAGAAAGATGGCATGCTTGCAGCGGCCGCAGAGACTGCAGCCACCGTCTGCCACCAAACTGCCAGCTGGGTCAGAGCATGGATGTCTTAAGAAATGAGCAACAGACTAATAATTACTGTAATTTTCAAGCAGCTTATGGGAATCTCTCAGGCCAGTGTATGAAAGCTTTTTGCCTGAAGACTTTGCTCCAGATGGAGAAACTTCAGATAAGCCTCTTATTTTCATTGGAGCGCATTGCCCCGTGCTGGCTCACACTGCTGGCCAGGTCCATGCCCATGGCCAGGACGCTGTGTGCACATCAGCCCCCTGCCCCACCACTGCCCTTTGCCTTCTCCTTCCCTCCCTCACCCCAGCCAGAGTCAGGGCAGAAACAGTGTATAAATAACGAGGAGCATAGCTTTTACGTTTGCATTGCAAAATAAAGCATGCTGCTTCTGGTGACAGAAACCAGATATAACACCCCGAGACGCTAAAATACTAGCTGCCCTCCCAGTCCCCCGTCCCAGCGAAACCACGCAAGTGCTCGTGCCCTCACCTTGCCAGGGTTGTTTCTCTCGGTGGGACAGGGCTGGGGGCTGCTGCAGCCGTAACTCCAGCCCGTCTCCTGCAAGAGGTCGGGGGTCTGCTGCCTGGTTTGCCGTGACACGACGAAGTGAACCTGCTTCTCGCTGGCCTGTGGGAGGAGGTACAGAGTGAATCCCACTGCCCCAGTGCAATAAACACCTGCAATTTAGCCCCAGAGGATTCACGAAATGTGGGTCCATTTAAGTGTGGTTTGGATTTCCCACTAACATGGTTACAATGACATACAGCAGTAGCATCAGTTCAGGTCAATAAAGTTCATAAAAATTTACTGCCAGCCACTTAATACTTCTTTTGAAAATTTGGTGTTAACTCTGAAAAACCCTTCCTACCTGCCCCAAATTTGGCTGGAAGCAGTGATCCACCACAGTGAGTGCCAATCAGCTCTCGCACACACCTCCATACGTACACCACTGCAGAGCAGCAACATGCCTGACACAGGAGAGACAGACAAACCAGAGCTGCTGCTGCCAGACGGGAACTCTGAAAAAGATGCGATTAACCCTGTAATGAGGGATGTGCTCAAGCCTTGGCTGATGAAAGCGGGGAATAAGTGATGTAACTGAGTCCACCTGCATGCAGTGAGCACGACAAATGTAAGGCAGCTTAAAGAAAGCTATGTGCAACTATTTTGAGGGGTAAAATCCTACTGCACAAGAGCACAAAGAAAGAGGGAGGGCACAAGCAAGCACACAGAGTAACGGAGTTTAGGATGGGAAACTAGCCCAAACTCTCACTCTAGGAACATGACCTGCAAAAACAATTAACCCAAAATAAGCTCAAAATGCTTCTGGGCCTTTTTGCACAATGCAGTCATAATACTTACATGCCTGAGAGATGCTGCAAATCTTCTACTGAGTTATGTTTGCTCATTACTTTTAACGTGTTCTGTGTGTGCCTGATATTACTGTTATTAATTCTGTCTACAGGTGAATTTTTCTGCCTTATTGAATCAGCACGGTTTCCCTAGAAGCAAATGGCTTCATTCTTCCCTCAGTGAGGCTCATATAAATCTGTTCAAGACAACAGTGATGTAAAGATAGAGCTGAGAGGGATGGGGTTTAGCTGGGTAAATCATAGATGTCTGCCATAAGGGCAAACCAACATACTGAACTGAAGTATAGAAATAGCCTCAGTGCCATAGAAGCATACTCAGAAGATAAAAAAAATTAATCCTCTAATCTCCTTCTCTCCAGGCTAAAGACCCTGGTGTTGTGGCAGGCAGGAGGGGCTTTTAAGGACCAGTCTCCAGAGGGACTCCTGCCTGCTTGCTTGCCGGTTATTACCGAGGAACTGCTCAGAATCTAACGTGGACTGCCCCGCAAGCATGCCTGGAGGTCTGATCCCCCTGGGGCTGCAGTAGCAATGCTTGTTGGTACCGCAGCCCTAGGGGCATCAGACCTCCAGACTCGCTTGCTGGCATGCTGACGTGCCCTGCTCGCTGGGGAGAAGCTCCAAGGAAAACTGGCGTTGAACAAGCAGCTGGAAACCAAACCCAGATCCAGTTGCGCTATTGAAATCAAATGTCCCACAGACAATTAACAGAAGCCAGAGGAAGCCCCTGGGATTTTTGTTTTTATAGTTTGGTTTGTCTTTTCTGGAGCTGGATTCAATAGTAGTAGCTGAGAGTTAAAAAATGCTTTTGAAAAATCTCACTATAGTTAAAAAAAAGCAACCTACCTCTCCTAAACCTCCAACTTCAAGCCTGAAATCTGCATGTTCAGGCTGTGCTATTTCCAAGGAAGTTGGAAGTATTTCCTATCTCAGTAAAAAATGTGCACTTCTTTGTACTGTCCCAATATCTTTGAGGATGCTAGTTTTTTCACCACCAACTCAAATCTCCACAGCTTCATTATACGTCATTTGGTACCTTACACTCATATTTCGAAATAACTTTCTAGGTATTTTTACCAGGTGTGTTTTTATGGCATATTAATTCCTGGACTCTGGACTCAGCTCGTACCCTGAAGTAGAATGCTGTATCTTGGGAGAAAGGAAACCACCCTAGTCCCTAGTTTGTAATATGTTTGAGATGGAACTGAACAATACAAGACTAAACCTCCTAAGGGCATATGGCCCCGTGAAAATCCAGTTTTCTCTAAAACAAACAACTTCAACTTAGGCAACTTCTGTTTAAAACTCATCTGCTGCCACATGGTTAGTCTCAAAGTTGGTTATTTAGAGCAAGGTTGTAAATGTGATTAATTCTTGTGGAATGACTAGCAAAAGTTCAACAAGAGTCTCTGTTGCAATGTCACATTTGTCTCCAGGTCAGTCGAGTAATTTCTCAGAAGTCCGGAGTGTTTTAAAAAGTTATCCAAACAACAAGACCATGTACTTCCATGTAAAAACCCATTAGCATTTCTACTGATCAGAATATTAATTACTGCTTTGTTCTGCTCCCTCCCTCCCTCTCCCTCACCACTTGTTTTTCCCACAATTTCTTCTCTTTTTTTTTTTTTTAATGCTGAAGCAAGAATTAAAGAAATTATGTTAGCTTTGAGACTGAATGCAAGTCATAGCTGAAATAATCTACTAGAATTAAAATTTGTCTTACAGCCAAAGCAAATCAAGCAGGGAGGCAGAGACACGGTGGCAACTTCTGAGCATCTAGTAGGCAACCGCATCTTAAAAAAAAGGCAGCCATGCTGCTCGCGGCAGAAGCTGCCCCATCTCTCACAGGGTTGATGGAGCGCGGATACGCTCCACATCACGACCTGCTTTCTGCCAGCTGCGGTTGTCGTGATGGAAAGGGGGTCGCGCACCCATCGCAGCTGCTCTGAACTGTGGTGGGGGAAAGGGAGAGAGGAGGGTGAACATCTGGAGGCAGTAAAGTCTGGCTCAACCCGTGCAGCTCAGCTTGATGTGCTCACATGAGCACCCACGGATCTGTTACCTTGTTCCTTTTCTTGTCTCCCCATGGAAAACAGATGTGAAATGTCACGTTATTTAGATTAAAAGTGCCACATCTGACACGAGGCCATGACTAAAGATGACTCGACAAATGGGAAGCAGCAAACTCCCAATTGTTACGATGTGTGCACGTTCCTAATTAGCACTTACGCGTTTTCTTCATTTCGGTTCTTGTGACTGAGCTTATAAACAGCCAGACACCTAATCTACTGATTAACAACTGTTTCACATATGCTAATGTATAATTGCTAAAGGCCTGAAGAATCAGATTCATCTCAATTATTGGTTATTTAGAAGTGAAAACTAATCAGATTCCACATAAATCTGATGTTCTCCCAGCTGTGCTTGGCCTAACAAACCACCACCACCTTTTAGTGAATGCTAGTCCTGTTTTTAAAGAAACTGATGGCATATTTGAAGCTTCCACCACCATTAATTTGAAGACCTTGATGTACTGAGTGACACACGCTGAGGTCTCAACAGGCAGGATACTATTCAGAAATCAGAGGACACAGTAAAACATCCCTTCGTGTAAGAAGCAAATGCGAAACATTTGTGGCTTCAGTATGATGGTTTTTCTCTGGCATAACATGGAAACAGGAAAGGCAAATGATAATTAATGAAAAAACATGACAAAAAAGGCACAGGTTCTGGGAATTTTGCATCAGACAAACGTGATTCACAGAGCTCACATAAATGCAATGTAATCCTGTCTGTTTAGAAACCTGAGTCTCTCCTTTGATGGGCATGTTGTTTAAATTCTCAGGGACTGGTGTGCATTTCAAGCATTATTATAAATAACATCCACTCTTTGGAACCCAATAAGAGCTTTAGTTGCATTTTTAAACACTTGTGTGTGAATGGTCTCATTAGTAATTTTTTCCATTTCATCTCTAGTCTGCATGTGTTTTTTGCTTATGAAGCACTGTTGACTTGTTTTGTAGCCATAAAGAACTGTTCCAAGAATACCAATTTTTTAGAAAGGTTTTCATTCCAGACTTGTTCCCCTCAGAGAATTTAAACCTCCCCTCCCCACTGCCTTCTGCTCCCAGTTAGTGAGCTACATAAAGTAATCCAGAAAGATGCTGGACCAGAATTTCAACAACTGGCATTATGCAAGGGGACGTTGTTTTCTTTACCTATGCTATAAACTTCTCAGTAAAAGTTGGCTGCAGCCAGCTGGGAACCTATGCTAAAGGAGGAATCCTTTCCACAGAATGCATGGATTGAAATGCTTCTTTCAGTCTGACTCATGTTACCCTGACTATACCTGTCAGAAAGAGGAAGCAGCCAGCCTGATTTGACATCTTGTTATTGAGGCACATGAAATTCTGTGAACACTCTGCATGCCTCCAAATGAAATGTAAAATTGCACAAGTATAATAACTGCTATAAATATGAGATAAAAACAACAAAAGATCTTGGCTTTGTTTTTCATGTTGAAGTTTTCTAAAAACGTAGGCTGTAAAGAAAGAAAACAAATGAAAATGGTTCTGGAGGGGAAATTAGGCAGATGCTGACTGATTTTGTAGCTGAGAAAGACACAGGTTTTTCTTCTGACAGTTTTGTGGTAAGACTGTTGAGTGCATTGCAGAGGCACCCCTTTAGTTCTTCCACGTGAGTCTAAATAGAGATTTATAAAAACTGCAGCTACAGATCCATTTTTTCCCAAACATCTGGATTTCCATATGCTGGATTTAGGTTAGATGTATCTACAAGGTATGAAGTACCTTCAGTCATAAAACACACCCATGGGAAATCACTGAGTCTGGGAGGATAATGTTCATCCTGAAACATGCCATCCGTTGCCATAGGCTGCTCTGGTTTGCTCCAGGGCTGCACCAGGGAGCACTGCATCTCCTTCTGAGCTGGAGGAGTCAGGACTCAGCACTTTCAGGGTGCAGGGGACCTGCTTTTTGGCAGATGGCATCACTCTTTGGTGATGGACAGAATATATGGAGGCCTACATTGATCTGTACATTACAAAGCCTGATGGTAACAGGCATCACTGCAAGAGTCCATGCCCATGTTCACCCTTGTGCCCACAGTGAAACCAAGGAGCTTTTAGAGGTGTAAATTCCTATCCAAGCTTGACACATCTCCTTCCCTTCCCCAAACACACACACATTAAGTTTAGACCCTGCTTTGCAATGGATGGTGAAAATACACTGCTTGGTTTTTGCAAAGTTCAGAAACGGGGTCAAAGTGATGGTGACAAACCTGTATCAGCTGGGCTGCGCTCTCTGGACTGCCGTACCGATGGTCATGCCCATTGATGGCCAACACCCGGTCGTTCTCCTGAAGCTGTCCATCACGGGCAGCCACGCCACCTTCCAGCAAGTTGAAAATAAATACCCCTGGTTCATCGGCCTTGCGGACCAGCTTTATTCCCAGCTGTTCGTCTGGACTGCTTTTGTTAAGCACAACATGGAAACTGTCGTCCCTACTGCAGTGAGCATCAAGGGAAAGTCCATTGTTTCGGCATCGGTACCTCTGCTCTCGAAGCACTGTCAGTCGCAGCACATGGCAGGGTTGCTTCAGGAGCGACAGGGCATAGTTGTGAGGCACATTTTTGATATCCATGCCATTTACCTGGAAGAGAGAAGCATAAATCAGAAGCAGAAAGACCGTCTAATCTGAATTGGCACTGGAGAGGGCAGATCTATTTACAGAGATGTCTTCATATGAAGTGACGTGTGATACTTCAAACTGTGTCACACAGGAGGCCAAGTTTGCAATGCAGAACAGTCTTCCCCCCAAGGAAAAGAAGTGCTGTACAGACACTTTCTGCCCTTTTTTCCCCCTTTCTTCCTGATAGTGTCCAGACATACATGTTATTTTTTAGCTTTATTATTGCTCTTTCCCAAGCCCCAATATCCTTTCATATATCTTAGTTTTATTCCACTAGCTTCTGATTTCATATCACCTTGCCAGCCTTTCCTTTCACTCCCACCACTTTCCTGCTGTTTCTCTTCTTCATTATCTCCCAGCTGTTCTGGGTACAGTAAAAAAAAAAAAAAAAAAATTCCCCACTAATGAATGTCTAACTAAAATGAAGAAAAGAGCCTCAAGTAGAAGTTTAAATTCTCTGGATATTTACTAGCAATTATGCTGATAAACCACACCAGAGTATCAGGCTTTTTACATTTCTCAGTGTTTGCCAGGTAAGATTTAGCTCAGATGGTGGTAAAACTGCATAACTGCTCCTTCTTTAATTTGACAGGGGAAAAGAAAGAGAAAAAAAAGAGCTTCCAGTCAATCCCATCATGTCCGTGTGTGTAAGAGTGACTAGGCATTGCACTTTATCACTGCTAAATGAAAACCAGTTGTAAGGTTGTAAGTCTTTGCTGGCTGGAAAACCTGAATCAGACAAGTTATTTCCATGTAGTTTTACATTGCACAGGTTGAACCATTTAAATATTAAGAAATGTCTCCAAACTGCAACAGAAATATTCCCCAGCACAGACAAAAGAGTTTGACTGGCATTTGTTTTTGCAGTGGCCATCCCCACTGCGGTCTGATGGGGGGACTGCACCCCTAGAGACACAGCTCAACTAACTTTAAGTTGCCAGCTTGGGTACCACGAAAAGCATGAGCTGCACCAGCATGAGGCTGAAATTGCTGGGAATTGTCAGTAAATCCCCGGGCAGTCCGCCACAGCCGGGGAGAGCCAAGACGGCCCATCCGTGCTGCAATCACAGCTTCCCACTGCAGTTTGGATGTGCCCTGCAGGAACAGTTCTGGCTCAGTGGTGCCATTAACTCTGCCACTCTGTGCTGGCACCAGGACAAAAAGCCTCCCCAAAATGCACGACTGGGTGACAGTCATCCAGCTGCTGCCTGGAACCACAATCCAGAGGCATGTTTAAACAGTGTCAGAGCAAAGTATGCCCACATCATGGTCCTGAGAAATCCTTTTGGCCATGGTCTGTCAGACATGAAGCAGAAGGCATGTCACAACCCTGGCATGCCTCAAGTGTCCTTGGCTACCACTGGGATCAGCAAAAGCTAGGAAAGCATGGTGGCTTACAGGTGGTGCTCTGAACTTCAAAGGATGGTATCCTTAAAAATTACTCACATGGAATATGTAGTAGAAGTCAGTAGGGCTGGGAGAACTATTCACTAACCCGACCAGCCAGCCATACCAGATCAGGCAGTAAGATGGGCATCCAGTCCCACCTGGAAGATGACCCTGAGATATGCATGCCAGACCTTGCAGTCCACCCCACTTCCAGCTCCTATAGCTTTATCCCAGCTGATACCACACTGGTTAGCCTGGGTACCAGCACCAGTCTATCCATTGCAGCATGGCCCACAGTGAACAAAGCAGCCTGCTCAAATGTTACCTGTAACTTGGAAAACCTATGATGAGCCATTTGCCATCTCTGGTCACTCTGTCACCAATATTTGAGCTAGCTGATTTAAGCTGCTTGGGATATACCTGGGTGAGCTGCAGCTGTACCTTTGGCTTGCAATGTGAATATACCTGTGCACTCCAACTACACACCATCAAAGCATCAAAGTGAGGAAACTAAGTAGTATTTTCTGTCCCGACTCTTTTCTTCTAAGGATTGAAACATTAATACAATTTAGCATCCTTGTCACTGAGGCAGCTGAGAGTGCAGTTCCCATTCAAAAGCTATTGCTGAAGCCACTGCTCAGAAGATACATGATCTTTAGGCATCTGGACTAATTCTTGCTCATCTGTTATACATCTCTATAGAAACAGGAGCAGAAGTACCAGCCGACAGCTAATGTCTTAATGCTGCTCAAGTTTGTTCTTAGAGATTTCACCTGTGGCTGCTGGTGGAGCAACACTCCCAAAATAGTGGGCAGTGTCTCACACTCTGCGGTGCTGAATACATCATACAGGGGAGCTAGGTGCTGAAATAACTTAACCCTCATCAGGCCCCTATCGCTTATCCTGGTGTAAGTGGGCTGTAAGGCAATGGAAATCTCCCTAACTGAGATTTAAGCCCACAGTTCAGTAGAAACAAACTGGACAAAAAGCCCAGCCTCTGCTTTCAGAAAAAAGCTTTTGCACCACTGGGTCAGAACGCCAACAGTATATTGCACTACATTGCATTTCAGATCTACGATGTTTGGGTAGAAATCAGAGAGGCCTGGTAGTGAATAGGAAAAATAAACAAATCTGTGAGCCTCAAAACCTGTTGAAATGAATGAAATCATCACAGCATGCAAAGGAACTGCACGTCTTTCTGCACGCATTATTCTACCCACACAAACAAGTAGCACTGCAAATCTCATCTCATGATCGACTTACACCGTCTTATTCTTTGTTAGGATACTTTTATCTTGTATCCCCACAGTACTGTACCTTTAATATCATGTCTCCAGGCAGCAATCTTCCATCTCTGGCAATTACCCCGTCTCGATAAATATGCTGTATAATAATGTGAACCAAAGGAGTCTCACTGCCTCCCACAATCCTAATGGCCAGGTTTTCATGCGGATCGGTACGGTTGATCTTAATGCAGGTAATTTCCCCATCTGGAATCAGGTGATACAACCTGGGAAAACCTGGAAATGCACATTGTAAGGTATTTATTTGACACCACAGCTTGGCTTTGTTAAAACATGCACTGCACAACTTCAAGTACCTGTCAGTTATCCAAACTTCATTTTATGCATGGATGTGATTTATACTAAGTGGGGAGGAAAGGATATGTATGCTTGCTGAGTAGACTTGAAGGGATCTTTTTTTAATTAATACATTCAAACTTCCTTTTTTCCCCACAAAACACAGCCCTAAACCTTTGATGGAATCCAGACAGATGAAACGTACTTAAAAACAGTTACATGTGCTAATATTTTAAGGGAACAAAATACATTTTTTGTCACCAGAGACCCCCCTGAACCAGGCCACTGTTCCTTGCTGGCACTAGAGCAGATGGGCATGGACACCTGGACAAACATCCACCCCCGCTGTGGTGGGCTGCACACCCCGTCTCACTGGTAGCATCCCACACTGCACTGTTTTCCTCCATTTTTGGTGCCATAGTTGAGGACTGGGTGCTTGGCTTGTGACATCCAAGGAAGGGCTCTTTTACCTTCAGCTAACAGAAAGGCAGCATTTCTTGGGCAACCCAAAGCACACAGTAGTTTCCCTGCCAGACCCCTCTCTTTTCATCACTCCTTGAGATCTAGGAAGTAGGAATGACTTACTGTGACGTGTCTGTATTAAAACCACAGTATGCTCAAGGTGTCTGGAGGGAAAGATCTCGGCTGGCCCTGACAACCTGGGTGTAGGGAAGAGGGACTAATAGCGGGCAGAGGTCCTTTTTGTATTTATAATGCACTGCGTAAGAGTATCCTCTTCCAAACCCTACTTTTCCACTGGCATTTTTGCTTTCACAGCATGTCACTAATACTTTTTTTCCTTCTAGGTCAATTCAAAATTTTAATCCACATTCAACAGTGAGCAAAGTTGAAGTAAAACCACCAGTGAGTTTTCTAGCACAGGTGTACCAGCCTTCTCTTATTTTGAATCCCCCAGAGGGGAGAGAAAGCTTTTGAATTTTTTGTGTTTGGGTCCAATCCAGCACTTATATGAAAAAGTAAGTTGAAAATTGGCTAATATTTTTTTCAATAACTTATTTTAGGAATGAAAGTACAGTGACTGCTACTGAATAATGGTAAAGTTTTAAAAGAAAATTAATAGAGCAGTATCTGAGATGATAGAATAAATATTTTCTACTACAGAATTAGCAGGCAACAAACCAGCAAGGCACCAAAACCTTTTGGGAAAGAGCAAGGGGAAGGAAAGAACAGGAAAAAAATATTAAGAAACACCATGTTGCATCCCTTACCACTTCTTTGATCATATGCTCTTCAGGGTGGGAAGCTGTCTGTCTCCACATCTGTAAAAAGCACCTACCAGTAGCACAGACTTCGACTTTGTGGTTTTACACAGAGTTGACAGGCAATAAAAGTCTATCTAGATAACGATACAGCCTTCATCAACCTAATATCCAAGTATTCACTTAGTTTATACTGCGTAGTAGCAGTTTCTGCAGTAATAGGGGTTTACTTGAGTTTTGCACAGAACTTTAACGTCTCAGGAATGCAAGGTGTTTTCTTTTCTCCATACTCCTCTATTTTCTGAACATTATTTCCCCAGCTTGTAACTTGTTCACTGTCTCTAGCCCAAAGGGTGGATTCACTCCATCTAAATCTAGGCCTCTAAGCCAAATGCATAATTTGGTGATCTACTTGCTCTTGCCTCCTCTATAATGCATGGGCTCCCAAAGGGAGCAATACCCACTTCACTGCTAAATCACCCCTGGAGGTGTTAAACTCTCTTCACTGCTATGTAAGAAGAAAGAGGCAATTAACTCTGGCATCTCGGTGGGGTGCTTAAAGGCAGATGATACTGTACTCCTCAAAAATCACCAAAGGCCTGATCCCTGCATCAGAATAAGCACGCATATTTTACCCTCTCAGTGTGGCTATAAGGGTATTTATATGTAAAAATGCAAATGATAATCTGGATCGCCAGATCTTCTCTGCATCGAAATAGCATAAATAAATATCTCTGTATATCTTGCAGACTACCAAAGCAGTCTTATAGCAGAACTACTTCCATTTCCCATTGCATGATGATTCACTGCATGTCCCAACAAACTGTGCTTTTTGACTTAAACACTCATTCTGCCATATCTCATTACAAAAACTTTTCTAAAGGATTTACCCAGTTACATTTCTTGACCATGGAGAACTGTGGACTGAACAAGCTATTGACACTCTCACATTATTTCAGTCTGTAATCACCCCAGAGCAAAATCAGAGCAACGTGGCAGTGAACAAGCCTCTACGCTTATATAAGACATATATAACTTTACATAAGGTATAAACTTACATAAGTTTCTTTGCATCTTGAACAATGCCTTAACTGGGTTATTACGTCTTGCAGTGGCACTTGGCTGACTTTCAATATGACTTTATGCAGATTCTTTTAGAGGAATTTTTAATACCTAATTTCCTTCTGAAGTGTGCAGTCTACAACAAAACAAATCCTCCCAAGACATTTTTCTTGCCACTCTGCAAGTCACTAAGTTTTCTCTTTTCAGTTAGCAGGATGTACTGCCTCACATCCTGTCTTCATTTGCTGTGTGTTCTCTATCAAATATGATTAATAAATTGCACCATTTTCTCCTCAGATGGGCCAAGCAACCAAAATAACTCCATGATCCCTTAATTTCTGCTCTTTTCATTGAAGACTTGCCTCTTGTTTTCATCCCAGATGTATACATGGACATTTGTATTACTAACAACTTGGACTGTCATAAGTGAAAGACCAATGCCTATTTTGATAAACTGACAGTAAGTTTGACAAACTAAATGTATAAAATACACAAATACATATTTTTTTTCCAATAAGAAAATTCACTGTCACTTTTTCACTAAACAGTCTGCATACATTGTGTGCAGTTTGATCAAAACGTACCATGCCTGTTTCAAGATGATGCTGTCTCTGGAAAGCAATGTCTTCAACTTGAAGTTTTGTAATGTATATACGATACCCAGAAGAGGTGGACCCTTCTCCAGCAGCTGGTTGCATACAGTGAACGGGGCCCCAGCTGCCCAATTTAAGGGACTCCAACTGGGTTGAGGGCTCGTACCATTCACATATACATAGCCTGTTGTGAGGCTGGAGCATCAGTTTGCACAGATCCCATTTGCCAGCCCTTACACCCTTAATTAGAATTCTCTGTTCTCTTTGAGGTTTTCCAGAGCAGGAAAACCCAGGAGTATGGCATACCTTTCTTTATAATTTTATATTTCCAGTCCTTAAATATCGAAGAGCTGCTGAATCTAGAAAGACGTAAACATTCTGTCTTGTTTTTGGTGATTCTTGCAGGTTTTCCCACAGAGTGTTGTGTTTTTGTCACCGGGGGTTGCATGGAACATTCTGAATCTGTCAATATAATAAAATGTCATCTGCATTCAGAAAGATTGTGTGCTTTTTCCTCAAGCAATATTTTCCTTATATTAGTGAGTAATTTTATTGATATTTTCACACATCCCATTGCAATAACAAATAACATAGGAGAGACCAGCTTTACACAGTAAAATCCACTTGTCTGGTACGATGTAAGACATGTAGCACTCATTAGTATAGCAGCCATGAGACTGTAATAGAAAATTTTAAGTATGCTTAATATTTTATCCCCATAGTTTATAATACTTAATGGTAGTGTTCCTTCAGTGCTCAGGTTTTGGCCGACTTCTGTGTGCACCGTGCTCCTTCTGACAGTGTTGCCATCAGGATAACTTCTGCCTTCATTCCCAGTATGCAGTGTGACAAAGCACTGTGTAATGTTTGCTATGGCACTTGAGTCCAGATTAATCAAATGTAATCACTGCAAACCAAACTTGTGTCTCAGGTTGCAAGTCCTTATTTAGATCAGAAGGTCTGACTGATGTGAGGTGCCATCCCACCCACACAAATAAGGCTAGCTGCAGGGACACATGCTCATGCTTCCCAGCACCTGGTCACCAGAATTTAAACGAAGATTGTGTAACCTATTGTTGGAAAATTCTTGTGTCTGTGAGCGTCACATATACTTGCACTGGTGTGGGACTTCATTCTGCAACTCTTCCTTCCCAATTGATTTTCATTTGGCATTTTATTCTCTCTGCAGTTTGCCATAATTTTGATTTAATGCCTTCCATTAATTCTCCAGGGATGCTGGTCTGATGCAGGGGAGAGGTAGAAGGCAATGCCAGCTCCAATGTCTCTTCTTGCTTCTGGACATTCCTCTCACCAAAGGAGTCACAAAAGAACTAAAATGAAACTGTTGTAGAGTTGAATGTGTCTCAAAAGGGTTGTGGCTGTCTCATCCACAGCAGGCAAATTTTACCAGTCTGCAGTGGAGGAAATGCTGCAGAGCCAATCTCTTTCTTCTGGAAGTTGCAATGACTCATTGTCCTACAGCAAAGTGCTTTGAACTAGTTCTGTAAGATTTCCAACAGCTGTTTGGAGCATTAATGCCTTAATGCCATGAAATGGTTGACACCTAGAGCCATCTGTGTTTCACTTACCTTCATTTTCTTCATGTACGTTTCCCAAACATTGAAGTATTTATAATATCTGTCTATTTTATATATATATATATATAAAATACAACAGGGCTCAGACTGAACAGTAGGAGTGGGATACACCCATACAACAGGAGAGTCTGTTCTGTGGTTCTGCCAGGGCCTGCCTTGGTCTTGAGTGCTGCAAAGCAGTAACAGATGGTAGATCTGCACCCACCATGAGACTAATAATAATGAGTTTGACTTTGAACAACATTTGACATCCTCAAGTAATCATAAATTCAATTTATTTTACAATGGCTTGACTGCAAAATGGAACTGATGAACGTTTTTGAAAACCAGCAGCAAGGCTCCCTTTTACTGTAACACTGTATAGAGGTTTTTGCAATTGCATTCCCAAATTCTTTCCTCCTAAAGCATTAGCTGGTTTATGACTTGTATTTGTAGATCAGTTTGAGTAAAGAGTATGTATATATAGTCTTTCTTGGAAGTGAATTTTAAAATTGTGATGGCAAAGTAAGAGTACAGTGATACAAATAAGCATAGCAAAGCTGGAGCAGTCTTTGCTCGGATATATTTTATCATTTAAGTAGATTGTCAAGGTCATTTACACTAGTAGATCCAGTCAGAAGATATTATTTCTTAAATGCATCAGTGCCAGAAGGATGTCCGTGTCACCTTCCCTCACATCTCAGAATGAAACCATCTCCTTTAAACTTTCCTAACTTCTACTTTGGACCTGGAAAGCTATTGGTAGCTGTGTTATTAATGAGATTACTCTCAGGTGGATGTCACAAGCTTGGGTGCTGCACTACAGACAAATACTTCTTTGCATGGGTTATTTACCAATGACAAAATTATTAAAAATGAGAAAACCTTAACATCTCCTTCCCCCAGACATTTTCTCATCAGTGTTTGCTCTTTTCATTCACTTCTAACATTTTCTTCGGTTTGGACAATGAAGAGTTCTCTGCTGGAAATGTCACCAAAACATTTAAACAGAGGAACAAAGAAAGCCTGAATCATTCAAATCCAAAATGGGCTTATATGACATTGTTTAAGCAAATCAAACCACAGGTCGCAAATGGAAATCATGAAGCAATCTTCACAGTGCAGGACTGCTATCACCTCCAGGTATAAGATAGCATTAGACTGTAACTATTTCTCTGCTGTAATTATAGCAGAAACACATTTGCCGTTATACATCATATTTTTCAGTGCCCTTGGGTAGCAAAGGAGTTTTCCAAAACCAGTACTGCATTCAGCTTCAAGTTAAGCAGAATCATGGTTATTTGAATATTTTTTCCCCCACATCAGGAATGGTTATTTTGTCTGGCACCCTCACAGTCATATTGCAACTGAGCATTGGCCCAACAGATATATCAGCCTCAAATTAAAGGCATCTACAGACTCTGCAGTGGGCAAATAGTTGATTTGACATCAGTGTTGCTGATGCTGAGGGCCAATACATAGGTACACACTATGGTTTTCATTCTCAGAGCTCCTTTGACCAAAACACAGGCAAAACAGATTAAACAGAGACATCTGATCTAAGATGAGGGAATTCCAAAAACTGGGGACAGATGGACTATAATACATTGAACTTTGCCAGATGATCTGACAGCCCCTTTATCAACAAGAGGTTATTGGCAAGAAGGGGTTATTTCACACTGTGCCCACTGTGAGTCTGACACAGTCTCAGCATTATTCTGCTCATGCACTGACTAAGCCTAGTGAAGAAAGGAGCCACCAGAGAGGTAATAAAGTCCCATCCGATCTCCTGGAGCAATGAGGCATGGCTGAGGTTTGCTCTCAGGTGGTCCCAGACAAGAACTTGTGAAACTTGGGGCAAGGCAGCAGCAGCTTTCACACCAGGTATGGGGATCTCCAAGGCCAGGAACCACCACCCATAGGAGCACCACCATTGCCAGTGGAGTGGAAATGGGGAGGCAGAGACGCGGGGCTGCCTTTTTCCAATGGGTTTGGGCTGGACCTTCGGCAAGCACAGTGCAGAGCATACTGCATCTATCCCTAAAGACTGACCAGCAACTCTTACCAAGAGCCCAACCAAGTCTAACCAAGAGTCCAACTGCAGACTGCTCAGAACAGCTACAGATTTTAAAAAATAAATAAAAGAAGAAAACAAGCCTCCAGCTGGCAGGAGGAGGATAACTGCAACAGAAAGTAAATTAATTTCCTCCTCCAACAAGAAGAAACAGGGAGAGCCTTTGAGATGCCATTATACAGAGCACCTGTTGCAAAGGGCCAAGCAGAGATCTTTGTTAAAGCTGTATTTGTATTGCTGCAAGTTACTTGCTTGCATTTTTTTTAAAGACCAAATTCCAGAACCGTGTAATCAAAGTGCACTTTGCAAATGTTATTAATACAGTAATTTAGGTACCCAGCTTCTGTGATCTCATACGTAAGAATAACAGCTCATTAAGCAATTACACACCTACCTGGTTCTTCCAGTGCAGTAGAACATATTTGGAAGTTTACAGGCATGCTTGGTTGTTATGGGTTTGTGTGGCACAGGTTTTTTTTGGTAGTGGGGGAGGGGGCCGCAGGGGTGGCTCCTGTGAGAAGCTGCTGGAAGCTCCCCTGGCTCCAAATTGGACCCACCTCTGGCCCAGGCCGACCCAGTCAGTGACGGTGGTAGCGCCTCTGGGAGAACAGGTTTAAGAAGGGGAATTGGCAGTGGGTGGTGGGATTGGAATGTGAGAGGAACCCCTCTGCTGATACTGAGGTCAGTGAAGAAGGAGGGGGAGAAGGGGGCGCCTGAGGAGGCTGATGGCCCTGCAGCCCGTGGTGAGATGGCAGGCTGTCCCCCTGCAGCCCATGGGGGTGAACGGTGGAGCGGAGGCTCCCGAAGATGGCTGTGACTCCATGGGAAAGCCCGCGCTGGAGCAGTGTGTGACTGAGGAGTAGCCTGCGGAAAAGACCCACACCAGGGAAGTTCAGGAAGAACTGAAGCCTGCAGAAAGGACCCGCGCCAGGGAAGTTTGTGAGGAACTGCGTGAAGGACTGTCTCCTGTGGGAGGGACCCCATGCTGGAGCAGGGGACGATTGAGGAATCCTTCCCCTGAGGAGGAAGGAGCAGCAGAGACAATGTGTGGCGTGCTGACCCAAACCCCCATCCCCTGTTCCCCTGCACCACCGGGGGGAGGAAGGAGAGAGAACCGGGAATGGAGCTGAGTCGGGAAGGAGGGAGGGGTGCAGGGGGAAGGTTTTCTAAGGTTTGCTTTTACTTCCTAGTATCCTTGATTTGATTTGATTGGTAGTAAATGAAATGGATTTTGTTTCTTCCCCAAGTTGAGCCTGTCTTTTGCCCGTGACCATAACTGGGGAGTGATCGCTCCCTGTCCTTATCTCAACCCACGAGCCTGCCTTTATGTTTTCTCCTCATCCCACCATGGCCAGGGGCAGGGAGTGAGCGAACGGTTGCATGGTGCTTTGTTACCGGCTGGGCTGAAACCACGACATTGGTGCAGAGGAATGAAACCACAAGCAGAGCTGAGAGAATGACAATCTTGACACTGTCAATGGGGCCCTGGAGTGATTGCCACTTCAAGGCCCCATTATATGTCCCTTAAAAAGGAGACAACAGCTCTTTTCATTCTGCTTGAATCGTAAAGGCCAGTGTCATCTTCACACTTCCTTCTGTTAACATCTGGACTGCACTGGGTTACTGGATAGATACTGTTGGCACCCAGATGACCCACACACTCTGGACATGAAACCAAGCTTTCAGTGGAACAATTATGAATATCAGCTATAAGCCTAGGTAGAAAATAGTCATAAAAGTATCTATGCCACATCCTGTCTTTTGAAAAGTATGAACTTGAGACATGCAGAATTTCACTCCAGCTGAAGGACAAGCTTTTGCTCACAATGGATTGAACAGTTGCTAGGGAATGAGAAATGTGTCTGTCTGCTCAAAGAGAGCTGTAGACAACTTACTTGCAAAATTTTACTTGGGGAAAAATAATAAAATATTTGGGACAGTGAAGTTATTAATGATGTTTCCAGGTCAAGGAGCAAATTCACATTATTTTAATGGAAAAGGTTCACAATTTTGAATTATCAGGTTTTATTTTGGCTACATCAGCAAGTATGTGGACTAGGAGAGTAAGTACCAACAACACATAGTGAAACTCTCCTGAAGGAATAAGCAAATAAAGCAGAAGAAATAATAGAGAACACTCTTCTCTGATTCACCACTTAAAGAATAATGATGCCTAACACAAGGTTTGGCAGCCTTTTGTACTTATTTTGTGAGGGTTTCAATGACAGCTTGAAATACAGAGCAAAGGGAAGTTGGATATTCTGCCTTCTTAAAGCCCTTACCCTGGACATTTGATCTGGGAAGACACGTGAGGTGATGAGGCATCAAGCAAAAGAATAATAAGCTCAGTGAAGACCTTGATTAAGACAATGATTCCCACTCTATCATCACTTCCTCTTGATGCATGAATGCTAATGTTGACTTCGTAATTACAGTCCAAAGCAATTAGTAACATTTGCTTATTGCTTTGAGAATGCCAAATGTTAAGTGTTACTGCCTGCCAGACCCCTCATCCCTGACATACGTCAGACAAACTTGCCTCTCCCTGCTGTTTAAGAGCAGAGCATTCTTACCTCATCACCTGCCTGGCTGAGGTAATGCAAGTCTGTCACCAAGGTTCCCACAGAAGTGCTGGAATAATTACAGTACTTTGCACTTTCATACCATCCTCCCACAGGGAATTTCCAGTGCTTCATAAACATTAGCCAAAACTCATGAATTTCCTATAATGTATGATAACAGTGATCCATTTGCTTTATGGGGACAGACACATGCTGATGAAACCTCTTGAACAAAATGATAGAGCAAATCGATGACAACTCCAGTAATAGATCCCAGATGCCCAGATCCCACATCCCACATGTTAGATACTGGGCTGACTGTAGCATGCAGGCTGTTACCAGAACAGCCCTATGGGAGGTCCCCCACACCCCAGCAATATTTTTGCCTGCCAGTCACTAACAACTTTTTAAAGAAGAAAATAAGCAAAGATTGAGTTTTCTGGATTTTTAATCCCACACAGCCTACTACATACATGAAAGATGTGGACATCCAATTCCCACATGGATAGGGTCCCCTACCCCATTTGAAGTGATAACACAAGGAGAATAAAGCATTACCTTCCTCTCCAGCAGCAGAGTTTCCAACGGTCTCCCTTTCCCGGTCAGCCTGATTGGAAACGGCGCTTCCACTTTTTGTCCTTCGAAGAACACTGAATGCCTTGTTTATTTTTTTAAAAGATCTGCTTCTTATAGTGGAGCGTTCAAAGTGTCGAGCTGCAACAACAGGAGAAAACAAATCAGTGGTTCTGGGCTAGAACCACACCATTTCTGCAGCTGTCAGCATATGACAGGGCATAACATCAACAGCAAGGCTGCCTGCACTTCACCTTTACACCTGACTCCAGCTGTTACTCCAAGGTTGCACCCACCTGAATCTGTGTACAATTATGCTAACTCTGCCCCACACCTTGGAATTGCTGCCTTCCCTATCTGTTTTGCCAGCTACACACAGAAATCTCCTGTGAGTGGGGTAGCCTGGGAGACAATAATCCTCAGTCAAGGGAGAATCAGCAGCAATCCTGTGAAAAATGCATAGAAAAGGAAGTACAGCCCTTCCNAAAAAAAAGCTGGAAGTTGTTGTTGAAAGCTCTTCTTGAAAAAAAAACCCCACACTACTGCCTCAAAACCCTGCAATGTTTCCAAAGCCACCAACAATCGCCAACAATTTCATGTCAAAAATTCAAAGATTATCAGGCAGGAGGAACCAACTGAGTCACATCTTCTAACCTGGGTAAGGCAATACAAAAAAAAGTCATAATACTTTCAAAACATGTCACTCTCTTCCATCCTTCTGAAGATATCTTCGTGGCTGTGGCTGTTCTCTCTCTTTGAGCTCTGCGTGCTAGCCAAACATTATAATCTAATAATAAAACATTCCCTCAAACCAGACTGCAGCCTCTAAACTCAATAAAACTGGCAGGATTTAATTTCATTCTGGTGTTCTCTTCTTGCCCCCTCCCTTTCCTCACCTCTATAGCCCATGCACACAAGAGGATAGCACTGCTCATTTTCTAGTCTTTCTTCAGCCCTTCATCCATTCTCCCAACACACAGCTGGTGCAACACAAGGTGGGCTATTCATTTTGGCTTCAGAGACCTTAAAGACAAGCTTTGAACTCACTGTCAACACTTCTGAGTCTGCCTTTGGCCAGGCCATGTTTTTCAAATATGACATTCATCCAAGCCGGGTGCAGTTTCACAGGGTGAAAGATCAAGGCAAGGTTTCCTGATGCAACTTGTCCCTGACTGTCGTCGTTTCAGCAGGACCAGCTGCTCTGAGCTGCATCTACCTGGGAGGCTGACAAACATCCCCTCAAGTTCCAAAGGCACTTCTTAAGGTTTGTTTTCCTGCAAATACTTGCCAACTGCCAAACAGAGTTCCCAACAGGCTTTTGGGTAGGTGCCCATGGCATGGTCTATAGGGGTTACTTGGGCCACCATATTTTGGTGAAGCCATTACACAGCTACCCTATCTCCCCAGCACATTACACATGCAATTTGCTCTTCCAACTGAGCTGACTTGCCTAAATAATGTTTCTTAAGACCTGCAGTTCGCATATGTGCATCTAGTCCGTCTTCAGCTTGATGCTGCCCCTGGCCAAGCAAATTTGTTTTTCACCTCAAATCTATTGGGTCACTGAGTGTGCAATTTGATAAGCCATGTAAAATTAAAGCTTTCATTGTCCTTTTTTTGTTTGTTTGTTTTTTTTAAGCCTCCAGCAACAAATGTTTCACAGAAGACAAATGCTGAAAAAGGCCATCAGGCTCTGAAACCATCACTTTTAATTCTTACTTCTGTTTCGGTTGCTGCGATGCAGGTCTCCGGGGCTGCTGCCCGACTGGCTGTCCTCCGAGGTGGGGCTGAAGGCTGGGTTCACCAGCCCTGGCTCATCTGTCATTAAGGCGATGGCTGCAGCTGCCGAGAGCTCAGGGCCCAGGGCAGCTACTGCTAAACTGGAGCCATGGTCCGGAGAGCAGTCTTGGGAACGCCTCTTCCGTTCCTTGGTAAGGCCATAGTGGGATGCTCCTTTACATCTTAAGGAGAGGGGAGGGAAAGGGAGACATGATAACAATTTGTATTTAAATGGTGGATACTCATGGAAGTTCTCTGGTGCCAAGGAATCACTTGGAGTACAAACTGTGACAGTCATGGTAGCTGATGAAATATGGATAGTTAGCAAGAGGGAAAAATGCCAGTCCCATCATGTTACACAGAAAAAGAAAGAAAACTGTCCTACAAAGTAGCTGAGTTACCACCCTACAGGGAGAGATTACTGCTGGTCAAGAAAAAAGAGAGCGCTGCAGCCTTTTGTGTAGTCTTGTGTATAAATAGTTACTGCAGATGCAAGAGGACAGGAATAGCAGGTGGCTAATTAAGCCAGAGGCTACAGTCTGTAATTTCCCCTTTGCCTCTGGTCAATGAAGGAGAGGAGGCTGAGGCTCAACAGCTTCTCCAGGTCTGCTGGTGAAACAAAAGGCGCCTTACCTAGCCCTTCACCCTGAAAAACCTTCCCCATCTCCAAGGTGGTCTCATGGGGAGCACAGCGCTGTAGTCTTTCATGCAGGAGGCAGGGCCTACCCTTCAGGTAGAGGCCAACACAATCAATGAAGGGAGGGCTGCAGGTGGGAGTCGAACGCCCGGGGTCTGCGGGAATCAAGCCCCCACGCAGTGCCTGTACAAACCATTTACTACTTGAACTGAACCTAATGAATTGTTTTCAAATTCAGCCATGGAGACGAAGTTTCCAGATTTGCTACTCCAGCTCAGTTGAGACAGTAAAATAGAGGCGTCATTGCCTTGATGGAGGAAGAGGTGCAGGAAGTGTGGGGGGGTCCCACTGGCCCTACAGCCCTGCCAGAGCCAAGGAGGGAGTGCAGGACTCCCACCAAATGACTGAGCGCAGGTCCTCAGACCAATGTCCTTGCGCCAGCCTGGGACTTCACCACTTTGGGAAGCTCAAGGCTGGTTCTAAAATAATTCCAGAGGAATACCCAAATCCTAAATCCTGCCTCAACCTCCACAGTGACAAAATTCTCCATTTCTGGTGGAGCCATGCATGTTCCCAGAAGAGCTGAAGATAGAGCATTGTAAGAGGTGGATTGCAAGCCTGCTTTGAAACAACTTACTTGGTCCTAACTATCTGCTCTAGAGGCATCCTAGACAACAAAGGCAGGACCACACCTGGCATTTCTGTCTTAAAATTTGTTAAAAGTCACTTGAATGAAATTAAAGGTCATTATGCTCTTCATGAGTCAGTATTTAATTAAAGCTATAAAATAACTAAAGAGACAGAGCGGCCCAAGGACACAGCACCTGTGACTTTTCTCCAGCACCACTTCTGCCCAGTGCCCACCCACTAGAACCTCATTCACTGCATTTTAATTAAAATCTGCCTTTTAATCATAATCTAATGAGCCTGGCCTACTTTCAGCTACTATTATCTCTTTCTTTATAGCAAAGGCTAACTGATGACTTTCATAAAAGTGCCCTGTAGGACGAACTCACAGAAATAGCTGCAGAAACCCTTAGGGACAGAAAGCTCTTTGTAATATATGGTATGCACAAAAGGCAATGCATAATACATACAGTACACAACGTTAGTGGGTTAAGTGTCAGAAAAGAAGTAGTACACTGAACAGAAGCCTTGGAAGAGAAATGGTTTATGGAAGCAGCTCCTGGGACAGAAAGATGAGATGAGGACGAGTCACAGAGCTCTCTATATCAGCTTTGGAGCAGTAGTTTAATTTCTTTTATGGTATTGGCTTTTTATGAGAGACAATTGAATTAAAAACTTTTTTTTGGCATGAAATTGTGATTTACCATCATTTACCTCATACTGCTTCTGACAACTTTCCTCTTAACGAGGGGAAAGAAAACCCAACCCAAACTGTATCATATTGATGCAACTGTGTAAGGGCTTTGTATATGCTTTAAGGTGTGGATGGGAATGGCTGTGGCAGAAGTTATTTCTGAAACATTTCACAAACAAAATGAGGCATCTCAAAAGAAAATAGTCTTATGGAAGAGAAGGTTGGTCAACTATTTCAAAAGACCAATAAAAAGCTATTTGGGACACCTATTCCAAGACAAGACTGCAACAATAATTGTGTAAAACAGAAAGGAAGAGCTCTCCTGCCTCCACTGCAGCAGCCATTTTCTTATTTCTTCCAGAAAAAGGTGTGTGACTTCCTCACTCCCCTCAGCATCCCATACCGTGGCAGGATGCTCTCCTTTATATTTCATAGGAAGCAGAAACACAAAGGCCTTCCCCTCTTGCAGCCTACCTAAACTTCTCCAACACAGCATTTTGGGAACATGTCCTTGACGTCTCCCACTCACAGTAAGGTCACATTTACTTATTCAGCCTATGAATGGTCAATAAAATAGTTTAAAAATAGTCTAAAAAGCCAATGCAATGAAATGAACACAAAGAAATGGCTTCAGGATGAATTGTTTTCTGTTCTCAAAAGATAACCTCTGCCTTACAGAGATCCTGCAAAGATTCGGAATATGATAAGAGATATTCCTACTCCACATTTTATTTTCTTTACCTCTGTTTTCACCATGCTAGTAAAGTTTCAGCAGCTGATATTAGAGCCTTGTGAATGGGTCCTCAAATGCAGATCTTTTTTATTTTTGCTGGGTTGCATGAAGATCAACATGAAGATCAGAAGTGGCTCTGCCCAAGGATTCCCAGCTACATGGATTCAACCGCTGCCTGGTGCCCATCTGCGCTTCACTGCTAAAGCCTTCACTTTCTGTGGAAATCCTCACTCGCTGCTGCTGGCTGCACTGCAGACACCCAGCTAACAGCATCAATCCAACAGCAATGAACAGAAGACAGTTACTTTGAACATAGAGAGGGCTGACACAGTTTAAGATGTGGCTTATTGGAGAAGACAAGTTGTCATGATACAAAGCACAAGGCATATCTTTCTAACTCTGCCAGAAATAGTTAAAAGAGAACCAAAGCTCTTCAAGTATGAGCACTGAAGCTATTTCTTAAATAATTGTGGCAGGCCTAAATGAACACAAATCAAGCCCTGTTTCTTCAGATTAACACAGTGTCCTTGAAGAAGAAAAGAAGTCCCAAGCCCTCAAACTTGTAATAAAATCTGCAACAGCATCTCTTCACTTTCATTGTTTTCCTTGTGCTGACACTGCTGTGATAACAGAAAACAGAAGACATGACTGTCTAAGTGGAATCATATTTATAGTGTCTCAGCTACATCTTTCCATATGGTTGGATTTGGCTCCCAGAAAAGAGAGATCCATAAAATAGCTATATGCCAGTACTAATTATCTCTCACTGGGATTATTAATCAGCTGCCTGATTTACAGCTGGAAGAGCAGGATACCTGATTAACATAGGTCAGTCAGAAAGCAAACCCAACACTGTCTGGTGGCCAAGGTGAACTACAGACTTATGTTCCTTCTCAGTTGTGCAGGACAGTGAGTACATGCATGCAGCTGAAACAATATGAAGGCCAAAACCAAGAGAGATAAACAGACATGAATAATGTGTGTTGTAGAGTTCATGCCATTAAAGTAGTGTCACTAGGTGCATACAGGAAATTCAGAAAATAGTTTCTTCTGTTTGCATGGCCTCTTTCATGAAGCAGAACTATGCTGTCCTAAATCCTGGCCGCATGAGCTAACCACCGGGCAGTGAAAGGACAGTGGTGGCTGCTGAAACTTCACCCAGGGCTGCAATTCTGGCTGGCATCAAGAGCAGCGGCTGCAGGGCAAGCCTTGCCCTGCGCCCTGCTCCTCACACAAGGGAGGCTCTGCACTCCAGGCTTCAGGAGCAGCACATCCCAAGTGCTGGAGCCAGGAGATCCAAAACCCCGTGGCTGCCTTAACTTGGTCCTATCATTTGTAAAAACAAGCTCCAGTCAAACTCAAGGCCAACAGAAACATTTCCACATCATTTGCAGATTGAAATGAAAACAGTTGTTTGAAAACAGAAATGCATTTTCCTTGCAACATCCCTGACTCGCACAGAAAAAGAGGGCCTGAAATTGAGGTTGACGTCAAGGATTTCCATTACCCAGGCTGACACAGGGGCAAAACTTAAAGGCAAGACATAAACAAGGACAACTGCATGGATTTTTTTCACTTCAATTCTAGTGTTCTATATGAAACAATAACACAGGCAAAAAAATTTGTATATATTTATAATGCATTTGCTCTTTTTAAAAATGCCCTGCTTTCTCTCTGTGTCACTTCACAGGCTATCCCTCTTTCTCCTTGTCTCACACCTGACTGCCTGGGCAGGAAACACAAGGAAAAAAGCGAATCTAGAGACTGACAGTGCTTGTGAGCCAGGTCTGGCACAAATAAACAAAACAGAAGCTCTCCCTCCCCATTTACAGCAGTGCTTTCCCAACCTCACTTCCAGCACACTTATATTTTGGTGCTGTTTTGCTTTCATGCAGCAGCAATGGACATATTGTCTGAGTGCAATTAAGAATAATGTATACAAAGCACTCAACATTTCCCAGCAGAAGAAAATACTGCATAATAGGCTGTCATCACTGATCCGAAGCTAAACCCTGATCAGGGTAGACAAGTATGTTTCAGCTATTCCACTACAAGCAATCTCATCCTTGTGTAATTTGGGCTTGACACAAGCCAGGACCAGTACCAACAGTATGTATCACACCCCGACCCTGTCACAAACTATTCCAACTGCTCTGGTACCCCTGAACTGATCCGGTGGAAAGGCTGATGCAGAAACTGCAGATGACCAACAAGGATTATCCTGGATAACCTGGTGCTGATAAACTCACTTGTGAGACCCTAGTGAGAGGCTCCTGCCACATCTGGGAAGGAAGGGGGGGATTTGAATTGGAGATGTTGACTCACGAGAAGGTGTTGGCAATTCCTGCCCCATGGGAACAATTCGTACTGTGTGCGCATCAGCAGTGACTGTAGCCCAAACATAACCCAAATACCAAACGTGGATTTCAGGCCAAACACCTAAACTCTAAAGCTTTCTGAAACTCCATCATAAGGGAGTGAATTGACTTGATCAGTTCTCAGACAGAGATGACACCAACTCTTCTCTGACCTTTTGCCAACAGTGCACCAGGAACTGGAGCCAAAACTGAAAAAGTAGTGAGGCACCTAAACTCCAACTAAACCCTATGTTACAGATCTAAGCTAAAATGCAGCAAATGCACAATCTCCCTTCCAGACCAACCATACTGACGCTTAAGAGGCCAGAGACATCAACATCTTCAGCAGTGAAGGTGACCAATACCCTGCTGCTCTTTACACCCAATGATGTTTTATCATCCTTGCTTGAAATCTGGCTTCTGTGAGTCCTGGTCCTATGTGCAAAATTCCTCTTTTTTGCTATTTGTGAAAATCAATCCTGGAACTGAGTGCTCAACAGCAATGCTTTTTCCTTGGTAATTCTGAGTTCTTGCAAGGATTAACCACTGCATGAATACTGCTTATGAAAAAAGCTTCATAAATAAGTTCCTGTTTTTTGGTTTGTTTTTTTTTTTTTTTTAATGCATTTGCCTTTTCTGCTTTTTGTAAAGGATTGTCTCACGTCAAGAGCATTCCTCAAGCTACTATAATCACCAGCTGTGGCTAGGAAGGTCCTGCCTACATTAAACCTTCTTCAACATTCCTAAAGAAGGGGATGAGACGTGTAAAAAGCAAAGCTTAAACTCCTGGATTACAGTTTCCAACCAACATTTGCTGAAAGTCAGGCTGCAAAAACCTTGTCTAAACATACAACTAGGAACAGGCTGTTCTCTGCACCTGCACTTGAATTTTTTAATGCCAGCAACATTTCTAGATGCTCACCACTGCTGTTCTGTGCACTCTGTACCCTGGCATTGATGCACTTGGGTATCCTCTCCCTGATGATCGCCCAGTGTCAGAGGCTTGCCATCTTGTTTGGGGGGAAAAAAAATGCTCATTTTCCACTTAAGTGGGAAATTGTCCCAGTTGCTATTACTCTTTCACTTCAATAACCCTATAAACAAAAGCATTTTAGAGACAACTCCTTGACACCTGGGGCATCAGGGCTGGCTGGGAGGGAGGCACAGGCTGGCGGCTTAATCCCCTCTGCCTCTGAGGGCTTGAGGATGAGCAATTCTGTCCTCTGCTTCCATACACACTGCTCTTCTCCATGTCAGCACGGAGATAGCTACAATAGACGTTCAGATGAGGCAAATGGTTTCTCTGTCTAGCTGTCAGAGATTTTCTCGTGTTATTTGCTCGCTATTATCAGCTAGAAGCCTTTGCTAAACATGTAGTAGATTTAATGGTTCTATATTTCTGCATTACTACTCTATAAATATTTATAAAGGTCCTCATAACATTTATTTCTTTAAGCTAAAGTTATTTAGCTTAAATACTTTCCCACAAGATAGGAAAAACCTCTCAAATACCTATTTTTTTCAGTTTAATTTCTGCATATCCCTGATATGCTTTCCAAATGTTTTTTCATGCTTTTTTGTTTTAATGAAGCCATTGTAATTCAACAAAGTCTGGAACTACCTTACTAGCAAAGCCTAAAGTTGTGCTGTGTCCTATCTGTAAAGAACTGACCCCAGGGAAAGGCTGTCATTTTCACAATGCTTTTGCACTATGATGCTGTCAAACAAAATATATTTGCATATTATATAAGGAACATGTGCAGAAATATTCGTATACTTACACTTCCACGTCAGCTACTCTGTATGAATTTGGGTACCCCACTAGAAAAAGGACTTAGAGTTCCCACAGATTAAAATAAAAAGATTTGCTAAGCATATGAAAAAAAAATATATAGGGCATTCTTTATAATTACTATATTAGTCATCACCTACAGTGACGTACTCCCATTTCTGTGATTTGGTTGCTGAGAAGGAGGAGCAAATCACAGAGAAGGAGTGATTTTGGTACAGGGCCTTGAAAGTACTTTGCATTGGTAGAGAATGGAATTGCAGTTCAGAGGCCAGTCCTCACAGTTCCAAAACTACTGATGGACAGACAGCCGGTGCCAGACAAATTGAACAAGCATTCAATAGAAACCAAATCCCCATTTTAAATTTGACTGCTCATGCTGAGGGAAGGAAGGAATTTCCAGATTTCCTACTAGGTTTCAGGAGAGTTGAAAGAACTTGGAACACATTTTTATTCTTAAATAAATTGTAGCGTTTAAACTTCATGTACATGCTCCTAAAGTGTCATGTAACATGTGGTCATGTTTAAGCTTTTTTTCCCTTCTCTTTAAAAAGCAAAAAGTTGTATTTCAACCACCATCATCAGCTTCTATTATGAAATCTTTTAGAAGGCCCATTAAGCTCTATCATGGGAACAGAGAATTGGAAGAAATAGGTAAACAATACTATTTGCCTGCAATTGTGGGCAAAAATCATGATTGGGATTATTGTGCAATGATCCCAGTTGTTGTTGGGACTGTGCGCAAATCGTTGGTCCAGGCCATGTTCTCTCCCTCCCCTGACACTTCTTCCAGGCTATTACTCTGTCACTGATGATTTTGAAACTACAGCTGTACTGATTTCTCTTCAAGGTTCAAGCATTGTTTCAAGTTCTGGTCTTAAACCATTCCAACAAATTGCAGCTGTCTTACATATAGGGGAACGGAGTTGTAAATTGCTAGAGACAGCTGAAATGGGCAAGTCAGCATACAGGCTAGAAATACCAACTTCTTTTATGGATTAGCACAGCTTCTATATTGTGCTTAACACAACCACTACTTTAGAGAAGCTAATATTCACAACTGACTTTGTGGCTTCATCTTCTGTTGCCCCTTCCCACCTGTGCCCAAGCCACCAATGCTTTGAGAACGCACAAGGACTTTGGCAGCCTGTTCCCACTGCTAACATAAGGCATGCCCTTGGGTTGCTGCTACAGCTTCTACATTTTCAATGCTGCCTTTAAATGTAATGCTTGTAGAACACAAGCAGACCTCAAGCAACAAAAATGAGGAATTAACCAGGCTGAAAGACCGCAGTCAGCCTATTAATCATTATTTGCTTCTAGATTACTATAAACAAACACTTTTCATCACGGGGAAGTTACTGGCCAGAAGTACAGAACCACAGTGATCTTTTGTGATGCAAAACAACAGCAGCATTTATTTGTACTGAACTCACTCAATTAAATACTGAAGCTCCCCAAGAGTAAGCTAATAATATTAAACATACCTCATGCAATCTACTCACACCAGCTAACACAAAGAAAACAGAGGAGCAGCACACCATCTCTAACTCTTGGTAAGTGCTCAGGTACTGACAGCAAGGAACCTATGACTACCTGGGTAGGAGATTCAGAGCAAAATAAGAGGGAAAAATAAAACATGTGGGACTAACATTTCTGAGCTGGTGAGAGCCTGTAAACCTTGCTGATGGCTTCTAGTGTTTTTAGCATTCAACAGATCAACATCATTTAAACCCACTAATCCTGTTCAAGTGCGATAATAAAGTCCTTTACCAGGTGCTCTCATCACCTTCCAGAATTGCACCATTTTCTACACAACAAAATTAAAAGCTTCAGCCTTCTCCACTCTTAAAGAAGAGTAAAACTGGAACATTGTTTCAAAAGAAAGTGAGAAAACGTAAATTAGAAAGACCCCTGAGAGGTTTCTTCATGGAAAACTTGGGTACTTATCAATACTCGTATTCTTTTATCTACAAATGGCATGCACGAGGGAGTAATCACATGCAACGTTTGTCAGCTGGGTATTTGGAAAGTAACATAACACTTGCCATCAACAGCTGTCAGCTTGATAGCTGCTTTTCAGGTCCACCCAAGACCACTCAAAGAGCAGTGGTACTCTGCAGGCAATTTGGACCACTGATTTTGCTTTATGCTAATAAAATAATAACGTAACCTTTTTTACAGTAGGAATTGAGATCATATGCAATGAGACTGCAGCAGGATCATGGAATATATTCCTGATTTAGAACCTTAACTGGAAAATGAGCCTAAGGAAAAATCACAGCATATATATACAAAAGCTCAAAAAATGTAAATGCTGCTAAAATCAAGTTATCTGTGACAAAAATAACAAGCGCAAGAACAAAGACATTTTTAAAGCATTGCAATGCTATACCTCATAATATCACACAAACCAATACACTACATTTTTCAGATTATGTGGCTACACATATAATTAATGTTAAGAATAAGCATTCAATCTGTTAATTCATGTGTTTTTCATGTTTATTATTCAGTGTTTTGATCACCGGATTATATTTAACAGGTATAACTAGTCTCCTGGAACTTAATATCTTGGCATTGTCTTCCCCTCCTACTATCCCCACCTATACTATAAAAACTTCCTGATGCAGTGAGAAAAATATGCTTGCAATGGGTTTTGGTTTTTTAACAAGAGTGACAGTATCAGCGTGACTCGATTCTTGTAGCTACAGACAGAAGAGCCTGCCAGACAGAAACTTTGTACTTACACATACTTAGCACACATTTCTTTTTAAAATAAAACTATGTCACAGACTCAACAAGCCAGCACTACCGAGAGCAGGTTTGAGGCTTATATTGGCACAAAGCAGCAACACATGCAAAAAAGTCTCTAGATGTTAAATAATAAAAACGGAACACTGTGTTCAATTTTAAGGTGTTTTCAACCCAAGGTTTGGGTTTCCTAATAAGTTCTCCACTGGAATTTGAAATTACAGGAACCAATGGGGCTGCAGGCAGTAAATAACAAATGCTGTCATTATAGCCTCCTATTGACAGAATATGCAATGGACAGCCACCCACAGCTCTAGCTCTGGTGGCACTTGCTTCTGATCTCAGTGACCCAAAAGTCACATAAGATGCCTTTTAGGTCATCACTGGTATCTAAATTACATCACTAACACATCTTGGTACACATCAAGCTCTGAAAACATACATGCTTCCTCACGGAGAAGGTCAGAAAAAGGTCTCAGCACACCTCAGAAGCCGAAAAAACAGAGATCCCTGTCAGGTGCCCACCTGAATGTTGAGCAAACATTTATGCCACCACAAGTAAGAAGCATCTTAAGATGTCACAAATGTTTCCCATTTAAAAAAACTAGTTTTCCTGTCTTATCAAATCCAATGTCTGATATTCAACAAGGACCCCATATCAGTCCTATAAGAAATCAACCGCATTTGATTCATGAATCACCATGTCTTTAAACTCTGAAACAACACAGGCTCCTTGTAGGGGTGGGGAAGGAAGAGTACATTTCCTGGTGTATCACAGAGTTCACTTTCCAGGATTTCAGCCTAAATGAGTATTGCCACGGGCATAAGAAGTACATAAGTCATACTATTGACTAAATATCTCATTACACATTGTTTGTGAAGATAACATAGCCAACAATACATTTTGCTAGAGAAACACCATTCTGGCTTCTAATCCTCCTGGCTCTGCAGTCGTCTTCTTTGCATGAATGGCTGGAAGACGATGGATCAGAGGGATGTTACGAGCCAGTTTTCAGAACAAAACTCCCCAAACCCACTGGGCATGCAAAAATCTTCACTGCTTGTGGTTTTATGGGTTCCACCCAGTTGAATATGAGATATTTTAGTGAGATATTTCACCCTCCCATTAAAATAAACACACACTGTAAAAGCATTTAAAGGCTCCAGAAAGTCCATATCCAGCCACAGCACAAGTATGGCTGGAATGTTGTTTACAGTCTTCCGAAAGCTCACATGGTAGAAAACACTCACTTATGCTGTAAAAATGGTGAAAAACATTTTTTTGAACACCATTTTTTAACAGAACTATCAGAAATACTTTTAACCTGAAGTCCTTTATCCAAATCTAAAAAAAGCCCAATGCACTCAGCTTTCTCCCTGTATAGCTACCTACAGGCAGTGCTGCGCTCAGGATCACGGAAAACATCCAAAACCACAGCGGTACAGTTTCCCTCCTGTCGTACATGAACCACTGTCAGCTCTCACTTGGCAAGGGAAGCTGATGGAGCTCACACCCTCACGTGTCAGTTTTCAGGAGTGCTCTAACCATTAAAGCTCAGGTCAGGTTGGGGTAAGGCTGATCTCTGCTCCTCCTGCTGAAGCTCATTCAGAGAGGAGGATTAAGCAAGAGGGAGCCTAATGCTATCACCAAATGAAAAACTGGCACCTGGGAAGGGAGAATCTGAGTCCTGCTTCAAAGGCTGCTGTGGTTTTCTGGTTGAAACTGGGAGAAGTTCATAAGAAAAGGCACTGCCTTCTGTTAGTCCAGCCAGTATCTTGGGGAAAAACTGGCAATACCATCTACGCACACAAGCTTTTCAGTCTGAAGATGGAGAAGTGATCTCTGAAGCTCAAAACATGGGTTGAGAACCTCTCTGTAAAAATGTGGTTTGTTTTCTTAGACCACCAGGATATAACTGATGAATCAAGGAATAAAATGCATAAACTAGGATGGAAGCAGGAATCCAACCCCAGACCCCCTTAATTACAGAAGATACCTTCAGAAGTGGGCACTGTATTACCAACAACACAAAATGGATTTCTCTGACAAAGGCAAGTGTCACAGAATCACAGAACAGCCCCAGTTGGAAGGGACCTCAAAAAATAGTCTGTTCCAACCTTTTGTGGGAAAGAGAGCCTAGGTGACACTATCTAGCACTTTGTCCAATTGCATCTTGAAAACTTCCAGTGGTGGGAACTCTACCATGTCCCTGAGAAGGTTGTTCCAGGGAATAATCGTTCTCACTGTAAAAAAGCAGGAGAAAGAGAAAACAACTTTTACACTATATCTTACTTTAATTCCAAGTTGTTCAGGCTGCTGCTTCTTCATATACCTTAGCTGGCAGATGCTATGGGTTTCTTTAGCTTTTCATAGTCATTTCTACTCTCTCAGATTTCATGACATTTTTGCATAATATAAATAAGAAAAAGTGTTTTCACTCTGGTTTTTTTCTTCAATTATTCAATTTCTTAAAAAAACCTTCAGGGTAAGAGTCCTGTTACAAAACTTATTAACTTACACACTCATCCTGCTAAAATACAGGAAATAGAAAAAAAATCCCAAAATGTTCTTTAGGAAGCTGCTCTTTTGTTCCTCCTTCATGCCACTGCAGCCTTGGGAATTCCAATATTCAAGCTCTAATTACTATTTTTGCTTTTGAAATTAAAATATAAACATCATGCATGTAGATGAGCACCTAGAACGCTGTGGGCAAACCTGGGCAGTGAGTTTGGAGAATTGAATCTTGAGCATGAGCTGCAATTATATTTTCCTGGGTAATCCAAAATGGTGGCCTTGCCCTTGCTGTCCTAGGAGAGGGCACATCCTGCTTGACCTTGCTGGACCACAAAATGGGTTGGGGCTGCTGTGCGAGAGGCTGCCTTGAAATGAATCCAAACCACGAATTCTCTGTGACAGGTTGTGGCATCTGGGTGACTCAGCCAGCCTCTGTGCTTGAGGCTGTTCTAGCCCAGGCTGTGATTTTGTTAACATCACAATTTAAGTAGACTTGGATCTCGTTAGCAGTGATGATGGACCCCCTGAAGGAAAACCAAAGTGGCATAGGAAATGATGTCAGTTCATTATCAGCTCTGAAAGGGGGATAATTACATCTGTCTTCTTCAAACTGAGATGACCCTGGTCCTTCAGAAAGGAGCTGGCAATCTAACCTCCAGCATCGTGCTCACGCCATGCCTCATCACCTGCTAATTTTCACAGCAAAGGCACTACCCACATCATGACTCAAGGTGACCCAAGCCATCACCAACAGATGAGATCTCCAGCTGGACATTTATACTAGTGTCCAGTGGACAGCGGCATGCTGGGGGCATTGGACATGTTGGCAGCGTAGATTCAGACATACATAAACCAAATCCTACTTGCTTCATGTAAATATTATCGCAACAGCCTGTCAACACAGATGGCTCATCAAGCCAAACTGACCAGCTTTATAATACAGAATAATCTTACAGCAACAAGGAGAAAATTTTCTCTGGTTCTAAAATATCCACCCCAGCCTGACACAGACATTGAGGATAAAAAAAAAAAATTAGTAGACAGAATAAACAAAACTGGTAGTGCATTTAAATATTTCTATTAGCAATTGAGACGTGTGTCTGTTTTAGTAATTTTTACAAAGCCTTGGGCCAGTGGTTGGTGGTTTACATATCTTCAGCTGATTGTACCTTCTGAGGAACTTCCTTAACTGCTTCTGAAACAAGTTTGCTTCCTGAAGGGCAAAGCCAGACACTCAGCACTGTGTGTTTATAAGGGTGCAATCCAGAGGGGAAAGGAGGAGGAAGAAGAAAGGGAAAGAAATACCTAATGATTTAGTGACTGTAAACAGAATAGCCTCATGGCAAATTATTTTCTTATTTCTTTAAAAGCTAATTGAAGTTACTACAGCATCACGTAGGAGGGTTTGCTGAGTACTTAGATATTGGTATTAAGGAGACCTTCAAAATTGAGCACAAATTGTTCTGCAAAGGCTAACCACATCAGCCTCTAGAGATGGTGCTGCCTCCTAAAGGGTTGTCTGCAACAGGGAAGTACATGATTAGTGGTTGTGGAATGATACCTTAGCCACACTCTGTATATTATATGTGTAGAAACACACATCCAAGAATAGCTTCCCTGGAGACATCCCTGTTCTAGAGTAAGAGCATTCACCAGAGAAGCTATCCTAGAGTAAGAACAGTATTGTCATTTCACACCCAACTTTATTATGGATTAATTTCCCTGTGTTCTCTTTTCTCTGTGTGTATCTTTTTGGGATAATTTCTGCCCTTTCTTCCCTGCCCTTTCTTCTGGACATCACATTGAAACTGTGGGAGCTCAAAGTGCCAATTTTAGGTACTAGTTTCTCAATGCCATTGCACTCTATAACTCCAGGCTCTGCATCCCAAAATCCTTTCTTCACACTAGGTAGTGGCCATGTATAATCAAGGTATCAGTAAAATTATAGCTTGTTTTTAAGTCTACAAAGGTATCTGTCCATTCCTTTAGCTCACAAAGAAACAGGCATAATGAAGCATAGACATTCATGCCAGTGGACATAAGTAACACCGGGAAGTGAATCAAGAGATCCTTCTGCCACTGGGGGAAAAACAGAAAATTTTTTTCTTTCCTTTGATAACTTGCTTTCTGTTAATTAACATGTTAAAAGTATCATTTTAACACTGTTGACCTAATAAAACTTTAAGGGTAAAAAATCTCTCCCAGCTCAGTAGACAGGTTCACTTCATTTCATATGTAATAAAAAGTCCTTAGAGCTTACTATGTTTTTGTTCAATGTCTCCCACAACACAGATTTGGATCATTTGTGGGTTCTTTAAACTGCCATAGCACAAAAAGCGGTAAGAATAAAAGCAATTCCATAGAGCCCTAACTGCAGGAACTGCACTTTTATTCCCCATCAGATACGTCAGCATCTCTAGCAAAAAGGAGGGGAGTGGAAATAACAGACACCCATCTACCTTCTAAAAGCATAAAAGAGGTTGGGACTTGAAATAGCACACTGGCACTTCATCCAAGCGTTGCTAAAGATGCAGAATCATGGGTCACCCGAATTCCTGTGCTCAGCCCTGGACCTTACAGCTCACACCCTTGTAAGGGCGAGGACCATTCTCTTCAACGTGACTATTTCAGAAGACCTGGAAGAAGCACTCTTTGCAAAGCAGTCAGAAGGGAGGGGAGGATAACATCAGCAACTGCTTCCTTGGCACAGGGGACCATAGACAGCACAGCTGTTCTTTTTGGAAATGTCAGAGAGGAAAAAAAAAGTGCCGAGGGAGTTGTCATGGGTGGACGGCTCAATAGGTGATTCCAGAATAATGCTTCACGCAATCACAAGCTTTTCTTGAAAACATTGCTCAGGAAGCCCAGGTCTGACTAAGTTTACAAATAGCAAACACAGCTTGAAAAATGGACATATAAATTATAAAATCACTTAGAATCTATTTTCCCTGTTTCTCTCTGACAAAGGAGAACACAGGCATGTCTCAGGGCAGATGCTGCTGCTGAAATAGCCTTATATCTGCCCTCTCCTGCCTGGTCACAGCCACATCCAGGGAATGTCAGCAGGAAGATTTCAGGCCATACCCATGGCTCCAACTCTCTCCCTTTGCCTGCCCCCTTTGCAAGCTGCCCGCCACAAGGAAGGTCCATGCAGGGCCAGTCGTCCCATCAGCACCCACAGAAAATAGCGAAATACTATCCCTGGGCTCTGCAGAAGTCACGCACCTTTGGAGGCAGAGCACGATCTCAAGGTCGTTTTGAAATCCTGCCAAGGTATGCCCATGCAGCAAGCTACGGCAGCTCTCCGATGGACATGAACTGCCTCCTGTCCTCCCTGGTGCCCAGGGCCTCCCCAAGCAGGAGGATGGGGACAGAGGGAGGGAACAGTGCCATACGGTGCCAGACCTATCACACTCTCAAACACTGCTAGGAGATAGGGAAAAAATAGCACAGAAGCTTTTAGAATGAAGATGACCCAAACCATAAGCCCTGAATTTCCCTGCAGTTAACAGAAAAAATACCAAACAAACCTGAAGCCTCCGATTCCTTGTGCCTGGGACACTGAGGTGAAATGGAGACGTCAAAATGATTCCTACTTCACCCCCATCACTCTGGTCAACCAGAGGCATGGTGAGAGGGGACCAGGATTCATCTCTAGCCTATAGCTACACTGTTCAGCTTCTTCAGTAACTTACAAGACAGGCAGCAAGTCCATTCACCCCTAAACCCCTTGAAGCCTTCTGTGGCAACATGGATGACCCTTACAAGGACTAGCTTCAACACTGGAGACAAACAGGGACCTTTCTGCACCCTTGCCCTTTAGCTTCAGATCTGACCATTCAGCGGTGGGTCACTGTTTTATCACCAGTCCTGATACTCTCCTGAAAACATGCTGCTTCAAAGGGACTTTCTGGTCAGTGTTGAAGTCATGGAGTTTGTGTTTGCCAATGCAGGGAGATAAATTTCAACAAAAAAACCCAGGAGAAAAGTCACAGTTTTGTAAGATCTATTGTCATACAGCTACCATTGTCACAAGGGACAGGAAAAGTGGAGTCTGAGGTTTTACAAAGATCCCACACAGGGGTCTGTTTTTTGGAGGGAGGGGGAGGTTGTCACAGATTGCAGAAGCTGGAGTCCATGACATTTTATTTGTATTGTTTCAACTCATTCACCCACACGACCTCAAGGGATGTTCTGTTTTTTAAAATTGCTGTTTCTGCTAAAAACCGCATGGTGTGAATTACTGTGGTTAGATGCTCCTTTCGCTCAAAATATTTTTTTGGATCTCTACTAGTCTATCACTCTGCTATATAGGTGTAAAAACCAGAAGTTTGCCCATGTACACAAAACCTTGGTTTTTTCCTAATTCATTTCAAAGAAATTCAAGACAGTAATTTGCTAAAGTCAATGGAATAATATCTGTACAGGACTAATTTAAGTGAGGAAAAAAATCAAGCACGTTGATATTACTCTTTTTGATACTTCTTTCATCCTCCATAGCTTCCTCTGTTTGAGTACTGGAACAGCAAATAGAGTAACAACTAGAGACAAGGTCCTTGAACAAAACAAATCAACTAGGTAAGAGGTATTGAATTATATAGGGGGAGAACTTATGACACCTGTTTTCTTTCCTTATTTTATTTTCACTGTTTGTAGCAGGTTTTGTAGGACAGTTTGCAACTCTTAAGGATTTCAGTCCAGGTGGTAATTTAAATAGGCAGAGGATCAGTTGACAAAACTCTGATTAGATGTCAGTTCTACAACTGAGCTATTTCATGGCCTGGCTTAACCTATGTTTAGTCTAACAGATAAATGTTTAGAGTTCACCAAGACTGCTGAAGTGAAGTTAATATAAAGAGAGTCTCACCAAACCTGGTCAATCCATAAAGCTTTCTTTGTTTTTAGCCTTCAACTCCACATGTTTTGCTGAAGTTAAGCTCTGCAGCTTAAATTCACAATTTACTCATACATTAATCCACAAATTTAACATAGGAAGCATAACCAGCTCAGAGTTTTGCAGTGCTGCAATAGTGCAAGGTGATGGAAGACATGTGGCTCAGTGTGTTCAGCATCACTGGAGTTAACCATGAGGATCCTTCACAGATAAGTCAGCCAGTTTGTCTCTTTCCCTTTCCTCCTTACTCTCCTTGAACAAGACAAGACAGTCGAGGGAATAGCCCTTTCACAGACTATTTCACTATTTCACAGACCAGTCAGGTGCTTGCGAACAAGAGAAGGGAGCACACAGGGTCTCACCACCACTACAACAAGGAGGACAGGGCTTGTGCACTTCCGACAGAAGTGTCTCTTGGACTGATTGAATTTACCGGCTTCAAGTGACTTTGAAATTATGGATGGATGATCACCATTCACCTACCACAGGTAAATCCAGGACCAGCATACTTTGTCCTTATTTGATCTTGACTCTGTGCATTTACTGCAGTGGTTACAATGGAGTGTGTCATGAGAGTGCCTTATATTTTTAAACCAGTTCAATTTTCCTTCACCAGACAGAAAAAACTTGCTGCCACCATGCTGTGCAGTGTTCAAGGCCATGCTTCCTTGATAACTTTGATCCCTTGGTACTGCTGTACTGAGTGGGGCAGACGTGTGGGAGAGGCAAGAGCAGAGGTATAAAGAAAACAAGAATTGAGAGGAAGCAAGGGAAAACCAAAGATTTAGGGTAGCCAGGAGCAGCCAGGTGGAAAACTGCTAAGAAACCAAAACACAGCCTCGCACTGGTGATGACAGAGACTGAATGAGCATTACAAGTTATGTCAAGGGAATCAACAGAAAGATTCCTATTTGAAGAGTTTCAAACCTGCCTCTTCTCTCAAGACATTTAAAGGACAGAAGCAGCCAATTCACACTTGGCAGGTAGCATCAAGAGAGTTTATGTAACACTGCAAAAAGGTAAGCACCTATTTAAGAGCTAACTGTTATTTTTACCCAACACAAAAGCAAATCAAGATCTCTCATCACAGACAAAAAACCTTCATGCTGTCAGCTGTGAGTTCTCTTGGTGGTATAAAGCACCACAGGGCACAAAATCACTATGGTATTTTTTGCGCCGGTTGTCAACCTCTATTTGCTGGGGATTTGAAAAACAGAGGAGACATGAAGTGCAAGAAGACCTGAACAACAATTAGCAGACATTAACAAAAAGCAAGGAGACCATCACAAATCTGTGAATTGCATTTTCTCTCTAATAAAGAGACTGTTAACCTCTCTGCAATATTGAGTTAGCAAAAATATGATGCATGTAACTAAGCATCTGCTGAAGAGAATGTGGAAGGGCAAGGGGAAGAGGGATTGTGCTATGAGGTAGGTGGAACAGGACCAAATGCGTTTTGGAAATATCTGGTATGGATTACAGTTCATCAGCTTCAGAAGAAGGTTACTTGGTCTCAGCCTCCCTTTATAAATTTCTTTTGTTCACTTGGGTCATGTTACTATTATTCAAGCCTAGATTACAAAAAAGGCAGATCTGTTGGACTTTGCATTTATTCGCTTTGTCAGCTCAACATATTAAGTGCAAGTTTATATGTACACTATATATCTTATTAAATGCTCTGTCCTGTTTTGGTCTATTCTCTTCTGATTTATTTTGAACTCAAAGACCATAACTGTAAGTGCCTTCAAACCTACAGATGCTTAGACCACTGGGGAAAGAGCAGAAAAAAAAGTGAAATGCAGCAACCATTACTGTCCAACTTCATCACACTCATGCCTTGGAAGGATAAAACAAGAATGTACTGGAATTTAATCTCTGAGGGAAGAAACTGGAAACAGCATGTTTGCTAGAAACGACGCATACTCAATCCACTAAAAAATCATCAAGATATGCAAAATTTAAATGCAATTTGAAAATGGACACTGAGAAAGTTTACAGATACCGCACCAAAGAAACTACATGTGTCTGGCCATACCCTTGACCCACAACAGCACAGAGCACGTGGAAAGCAGATGTTGAGAACACAGCACGTACCCAACACTGGCAGCTGCTTGGGATGTGAAGGACTCTGCCAGTCCTATGCCAGGGCCCAGGTCGCAGCAGCAGGGCACAAGAACAGCATGGATTGCAGTCCCAGAGCAGGATCTTCTCAGCATTTCTGGACTGATTTACTAACATTAGCAGTATCAATATTTCCATCACAGTCTGGGTTGGGGCAAAGTAGCAGCAACTGGCACTTTCAACTATGCTCGTGTCACAACAGGTCCCAATGACAACTGTAACTGCAGAAGTGCCAAGAGCAGAAAAGAAACACCAGTGTATACAGACTGCATCTGGGAAAGAATTGTATTCATCCTTTCTCCAGCAGTACCATCTTCCTGCTGTAATTACAAACCAGACAGTAATGCTCAAAAGAGAGATACGCCAAATTTTTAAACCAGAACCAGTGGCAAGGGCAAGTCACAACCACCTCCTGGGATTCCTCCTCCCACTGCAAAACCTGTTTGGCAAAGGGCTGTGTTGCAACATGTGCTCTTCATACAGAGTGCTTATTTCTGACTGTAATTTAGCCTCTTGGCAGGAGATGCTCACACACATCAAGCGAAACAGCCTTGCTCATCCATATCAACCTATACATCCTCATATAGTAGCAGCAGCACAGCATACTCTCTGCTTCCAGTGGTCTCCTGTGGATCACAGGACAGATTTGGTTAATCATGCCCATCTCCTCTCCATAAAAGCCTGCTCCACGAGGGATGTTTTCTGGCCTTTCATACTGTTGAGCTACAAAATCCACAAGTGAAGGGGCCTCTGCAGATGCTCCTATGAAACCATTCCACTACTCATTTGACATGGGAAGGAAGGTTAAAAACAGTGAGGTATCACCAGTGCTAACTGAATGTTAATAATAACATATAAAAGCAATGCTTATCACATATGGGAGGAGAAAAGAAAATACCTGAATTATGCTTTCAAAAATAGTACTATCTTCTCTTAATAAAACAGAAAACATGAGGCCATCAGTCTACTAATCTTATCAGTTCACTAAGTTCTGCAGAGAAGAAAGGAAAATACAATCCTTAGAGCATGTCAGATACCCCCCATCCTCTGTTTAAGAGGTTACTAAATTATTGAAATTCTACATTAAGAATATATTACACACTGTCTAGTGAGTGATGGGACTGCAATGCATAATATAGAGAGAGGTGTAAGCTTCCCAGTATGTGCACATGAAATGACTTGCTGACCTAGAACGCTTGCTTCCTGCCAATGTGACTTCAAGAGAGTCGAGGAGGGAAAAATAAATCCCAAAGTAATACACTGATGTTCAAATTTTGTAGCTGAAATTTATACCACTAAAGACATTTTATTCATTTATTGTACATTATTTAGGTAAATAATATGCAGTAAGTTAGTAAAAGAGCAAATAAAAAGTGAGTATGGCTCCAGAACTGCAAATATCTTGCCTTAACCTGATTTCATGCCATGTGTCACAGCAGTGCCATGGAGCAAGATAACTCCACAAGGACAGAGGATTCAATGGTGATTATTTCCTCCTCACCCAGGTATCCATTATACTCAGCTCAGTGTCTTCATAAAAAGAAGAGAGAATGAATACCAGAGTAGATACAGTCAACGCTATGTGTGATCATTACAAATCTGATTGCCTGCCTGCACTGCTGAGAAGAACAAGACTTTATTGATAAAGTTTGATGGTGCTGCCAACAGATATTCAACAGAAACTTCCTAGAAATGTGTCGACTTGCCCACTGTCAATCTATATTCAGAATCTGTTGTCAATTAATAAATTATATGAATGGATAAAGCATGTCCTAGAGAGACCCCAAGAATTCAGGGGCTAAATTCAGTCTTCACCAGCTGCAACTTTTCTGAGGCCTAGGGGTGAATTCAGCTCTCTAAGATGTTTTTAAAAAAGTACACATTCTTAATTCCAAAACAGAGTTCAGCTCCAAGACAGGAATCCTTCAGTAGCAGTTGGGTTTTAGTCATGACATATGATGTCAGTGACTAACAGATGCCTCCACTGAGATACCAATTCAACACAGAAGGACCAGCCTGGACCCTCCTTTTGATATAGGAAGCCCCAAGCAGCCACATCTATGCTGTCACACAGGCGTATTAGTCCAGCATTGCCAGAGATGTTACTATAACATCTGCTTTTGTGTCCTGTGCTGTTGGCATCCTCGTGCACCCAGTTACTACATGCACCCAGTCTAGTTCCTGAACGATAGCTCTGCTCATGAAGAAGGTCACAAAACATAACCAGCTGCTCTGTAGTCTGAGGACCTTGAAGGCACATTCACCCAAAAGATCAAGAGTGTTTAAAAAACCCAAGATCCTCAGACCTACTAGTCTTCTTCCCTACAGTGAAACAAGCTGTGTTGCAGCTGATCTCAGAACGAGTATTCAGAGTGGGATTTAAGCTATGACAGGCATAAGAGCTCTGCAAGAGCAGTGTTTATCCTTGCGTTGCAGGACAGCACAGTTCTGCCAGATTTGTCAGAGAAATAGCTCAAGGAAAAATATACTTGTCATGCTGCCAGTGCCAGTGCTAAACTAGGTTAATTGTCAGAGAGATGCGGAGGTCGGCCAAACTTGCAGCATACAGCCTGTGTGGCTTAATGTCAGACAAGAAATGAGAGTCAGTTGCTTGTGAGTAACCACCAACTTCCTGCAACTCCCATCACCTCGCTCCTTCCTCCTGCCCCACCAGCCCCCCAGTGCTTTGCCCTCTCTGGTCCCCATCCCAACATGGATTGCCCGTTGTGTAGCAGCCTCTGAGTGGGATAAGGTTTACCCCCTCCGTGCTCCCGTTACATGGGCAAGGCATGTAAGCACACTACTTTTGAGCAGCTGACATAAAAACCAGACATAACTGAGACATAACTCATTCAAGAAAAGAAATCTTTCTGCCAACCGTAATTGTTGCATTGCCTTTCCAGCTTGGCAGGGTTTCACTTTTTTTGGCTGGCTCAGGTTTTACTTTTGGCAACAAAATGCATTTGTTGAGCGTGATGCTGGCCAACACCAGACTTTTCCAAAGGTGTCAGAAGGCTCCAGCCATGAGAAAACATTCCAACAGAGTAAAAGGTCTAATTCTGAACTCAAGTGTGTGTAAGTAGCTGTGAATGGACTAAAGGTGACTTTCACGCATGCACAGAAGGAATGAAGCAGAATCTTTCTCAAAGTATAACTGAAATGCCAACTTTCATTACACACAAAATTCCCAGGCAGAATCAAGAAATTCTTAAAGCTCTCAGAGGGTTTTTGGTTTCTGGAGCTGTCCCAGACAAATTTATTTCTGCACCTAGAATCACAGCACTGGGGAAAAAGATGCTAACCAGTAACACTTACTCATACCATGAAAATGCCACACTATCTAACCTGGGTTGTGGAACCAGGCAGGACATGCAGGAGCAGAAAGGTGCTGTCTCTGGGAGAGGGTGACAGAAGGTGGGGGAGAGACCCAGAGCCCACCACGCTGCTAAGGGGAAAATACTGCATATTTGACAGAGTGCAATTAGTCCTTGGTCAAAGAGTGACCAGACCCAGAATGGTCATGGTCAGTAGAAACAACTACTTTCTGCTGCATCTCCTGTGCTAGCAGCATAGTCTGTATCAAACACTCCTGAATACAACACCTAATGTATTTAGAAAATTCAATTTGGGCACCTCAACACCATGAGTTTATACTACAACTCCTCCTGTACTTTTAAGAATAATACAGTATATTTGCAGTTCACCTATATGGGCTTTTGCTTGGGGACTTTCAGGCCATAGCCATACTAATATTTCAAGATTTACTGTGCAATTCTAAAGGCTGGAAATACAAAGGGAGAAGAATGGCAGAGGCAGGATCAAGGCGTGAGAGAGGAGAGGAATAAACAAAGTTAATGACCAGAAGAGGTACTAAGCAGAGGGCAGGAGTAGAAGAGCAAGTGAGAGGGCTGGTGATGTGGCATTGGACATAAAGCAGTGAGGGGACAGGCTAGGGAAGAGACACTAGCTGTTGCTGGAGGTTTTTTGAGAGATCTCAGACGCCTGAAGGAAAACCAGCTACTTGGAGGATCTGCTGCCCTTGCAGAGAGCTTGGGGAGAAACAAAGGGAACCTGAGAGTACCCAGTGCCTACTGCTCCCCTTGCACCAGAGTACATGCTCAGACTTGAGGTAAGTTAATATCCAGATCAGAAGCTTTCCCAGAGAGAATATTGGAGACAGGAAAAGTCAGGAACCAAGAAGACTGTATTTCTTGCTTCCATGCAAGATATCAGTGCCATGTTTCCATCCAAGCCCCTTTGTGTAGCATAGGGGTGAAGCTGAAGGGCAGCCCTTGATGCACCCATGCCTTTCTGCTTTAATTCACCTCAGCTCTGCTTTCCCTGAGAGACATCCAATTCTAATACACTGGAAAAGACCCTTCACATTTTATCTGAGCATGCTTTGTCCTGGCTATGTAATGCAGATATTCTAAACATTTCATTTATATTTTCATTCAAGAATCTTTCCATTCAAGCCTTACTTTCCAACACTTTCAGCTTTAATTAACCTCACAGCTTAACTCCAACACAGATTTCCATACACACAGCTTTGCACGGAGTAAGGGGGCCAACATGTGGCTTCTGCAGTGGACTAACACATGAGCCCAAAAGGCACTCCAGGCTTATCAATTTTGTCATGAATAATGCGTTCCCTGCACTCCCCAGCCTCTATGCAGCTAGTTTCAGAAGGACAGACTTGAAGCCAGACAAGTTTCCCCACAGACTTGAAGAGAAATCAAAGAAGTTGGCCACACAGTTAAGCTCAGTGCTGGAAGGGGGCTGGGAAGGTGCACCTAATAGCTTGAACTAAATTGTTCTTACCGTAAAAAAAGACATACCCAAGGACACTAGAAGACAGCTGGTGCTTGCATCTCTTCTTTTTAAATTGAATGAACAGAGAAATGAAGTTTTACTGGCTATTCCAGCCCAAAGTGCTGTTTTGAAATTTAAGAAAGTAGTTATTGTATAAAAGTTATATGGGGAAACTTGATCCAGTTAATTTGGTGAGATCCCTTTGACGGTTTCACATAAAACTCAAGAGGGTAAGAAAAATAGATGTAACTTTTGCATATGGGAGTAGGTAGTGCATTTCACTCAAACAATAGATTTTTGAAAAAAAAAAAAAAAAATTAGTGGGGGGGGTCTAGCTGGTGGATTACCAACAGTGACTAAGGCCAGGAGCTGTTTAATCCTTGGAGGGAAGGAGCACCAGCAAGTGCAGCTGCCACAGGCTCCCCAGAGCTTGACCTGTGTTGAGCACATGCAATGCCTGGCACCCTCCCGGACGCTCGCTTGGTCAGTGCAGCCACGTGCCAAAGGGCGATTAGGTTAGAAACCACCCCACATTTTCCACATGACTGAGGTCCTCAGAGGGACAAGGTGAGGTTATTCACTGCCTAGTCTTGCAGTCAGAGTCCTTCCCCTCATAATTTTATTTCTAATTGGCTCATTGACCTCAAAGTGCAGAAAATCCTTCTATTGAGAAATATCCTGCTGCACAGGTCCTGCTTTGAAGTGAGAGGGATAGTGATGGAGGCTGGTGTCCTTCGGTGTGATCAGTGCCACCAGGTCCTCAACCCCAGGAGAGCCTCCTGCAGTGGCCACAGACTGCCTCTCTATCCACACAGCTTGTTTTTTAACCAGGGGCAATAACATACCCTGACTCAAAAGAATGCTTGGGCAAGCATTTCCTTTCTTTCTTATCTAAAATATCTTCAGAAAGAGAGCAGATGCCTGTTGAAGCAGCTTTACAAGGATATAAAGGAGAAGGCATAGACCCTGGACTAGGGTGTCCTCAAACCCATGTATATCCTTACAATGCTGAGAGCCGTTGGGCTTTGCGGCTACATCCCAGTCGTTACAGAGGTTTCTCAAGTGAGACCTCACAGATTTCTCTTGTTTGTTCTCTTCTGCCATCTGTTTCCATGGGCTTCCCCTCAGGAGGGAGCACCCTGACTTACCACAAGCTTCCTTTCACGATTTGGCTAAGAGCAAGGACAAGAACAGCATGTGTGCTGAGATCTTTGCGGGGGGCAAGGGAGGGACAACAGGCAAAGGCCAGTGAATTGGTTTTAGTGCAGGTGACAGTGTCAGGAGATACATATTTGCTTACTGAGAATACCAATAATTATCAGACCAATAATAGAAAACTAAAAATAGCAGCACCCAACATCTGTCCCATCAAGTGCCACTACAACACATCCACATACCTCTCTTTCTTACCCACATGGACCCAGCTGAAGTGCAAAGGTCTGACAGCCTTTCCCCAACTTCATGTCTCCTCTTTGACTCTCCTAAAAATCTCCTCTCTATTTCTTAGATGGATTCCAGAGCCTGCATCTCCAGATGGGCTTTGGGCTATACTGTAATCCCTATTCCCCATGCTGCCTGTTCCACATTTACCAAAAAAAAAAAAAANAAAAAAAAAAAAAAAAAAGCCCTTAACTAAAGCAAACCCTGCCAATGCAACACAAATAACCTAACCTTTGTTTGAACAGGGTAGAAGGGAAAAATGGGCTGTACTAACGGGAGGGCAGCGCAAATCCCAGCGCCCTTATTCTTCCTCTTGTGCCAGCACCAGTGATGGTAACTGCATCCCCCATGGTCCTCCAGCTTTTCCCTTGCCACTTGCACCCCTTCTGGCCCCCTTCTCCTCCTCGGCTGGTATCTCTGGTGGCTGCCAGCCAACAAAATAATGAGTCCTGACTGAGGCCAGTATTTGTACTGGCCAGCAACCAAAGATAGTGTGATAATGAAAAAAACCAAACAAACAAAAACAAAACAAAAAAACGTTTCCGCCTACTATGGTCTAGTTTCAAGCCTTGAGGCAAGCCGTCAGATACGCTACACATGGCAGTGGGTTTTCAGTTGCCTGTGGGGAAGGATTTACAAAGCTGCCTTTGTGGGGTTTGAGGCACAAAAGGGCTGGGGCAGTAAATCTGTGCCCTTAGGTGCCAGGCTGTCCTGGACACTGGTGCCCATGCTGTCCCACTCACAAAACTGCATGATAAACATCCTGCATGAAAGTGCCCAAGCAACCGAGGTAGCAACCTGTAGGTCATAACATTTGTACAAACTGATTAAACAGGACTGAAAGTAGTATTTCTCTTTTTCTTTCAACTGCTGCTATCAGAGAGGACCTTGATTCCATCCCACAGATTAGTATGTCAGTGCCTTGTGCGGCACCCAGCAGCAGCCAGAGGCACCAAAAGACATGCAGAGGAGGACGAGAAGTTCCTGAAATGAGCTCAAACTGCCCGGCACCCTTTTGGATTATGTCAGCCCCAGCATATCCCGCTTCCCACTGCCCCAGCCAGAGACAGAGCAGTGCAGGGGGTCCTAAGCACCAGCACCCAGGGCAAGGTATTATCCAAGGCTGGGCACCGGGCAGGAGACTTGCACCTCCCATTGCTGACAACTGAAGATGCACGTCCAAGCCCCAGCCCACACCCGCTCCATAAAGAACAACTGCCGACATCCAGCAAGACTAACATCTCTGTGGGTTACAAGGCTAAATAAATAAGAGATGAATAGCTACCGTACATTGTAGCCCTTTACCCTGGGAGAATCAGTGAACCTGAATTCCCCAAGAAAAGCAAGTAGGCGGTGCCTGCACCTGTGCTCTGATTAATCTCATCAGTTTGTTTTCCTGGAAACTAGATATCCCAGATGCCATTGTTTCCATCATAAGTGTTCATCTGCCCTGTTTTGAGCTTGATTGCTCCTGTAGCCTGCTTGGCTTAACTGTTTTTTGTTTGTTTTTTGGGTTTTTTTTTTTAATTAATGTTCTTAAACAAAACGCCAGTAAATCAAAATGAGGGCATAGCGGCAACCCTCAACACCTGATTTGTTAAATGTTTAAACATACCTATGGCATACAGAAATCCTGAGCTGTTGTACGCAGCGTGACTAAATTATTAATAGTTGCCATGCATATCACACAAGAATTTCAAAAGGGAACTTTGTGTTTCTGCAAAACACTGCTATTTTTGTCTGACAGTAGAGACAAAATAATTAGGAAATTAGCCTCATTGGTACTAATCACAACTGCTACTAACATTCCCACTGTAGGCACAATACAGTCATTTTTCATTTTTGAGCAGAATTAGCCATTTCATTCGTTATCTCAAGGAAGATCTTAAGAGTTTACAATTTGTTAAAACACAAACAAAACATAATTAAAACATACTAATCAACAAATATCTATTTCTAGTCATAAAAGCCCTATTAACTGGTACAATAATATTCAAACACAAATTAAACTAGTATCATTTACAGATGATACCATAGAATATTTGTTTTATGGGTTGGAAAGATCAGCTATGGGGTTGTTTGAGGTGTTTTGTTTTGGTTTTTTTTAAACGTGAAGATATATGAATGGATTGCTACATTTAAATTTGCTTTACAGAGAAAATAACATTCTGCTGTGGGCAAAAACAGAAATACGGGAAATTTCCTGTCTCAAGTGAATTATTTCTGGTGAAAGGCTTCTCAGCGTTTTGCTACAGGCATGCAGCTTTACACACAGAACATGATGCATATACACACAGAGAGCGCTCTACCGGGGGTGTCTATCCTGATGCCCTCCTCTATGCCCAGCTCCCCTGCAAAGCTATTTATGGAAAGTAAAGAAAAACCACAGATTCAGAAATGGCAAAAAAAACCCCAAACCCAACAACCGCTGAAAATGTCAGCACAGAAAAGCAAGTTGATAAGGAAATAGGCAGCTTCACTCAGTATGTCTCAGCTGCTTCCAAAGCAGAAAGCAATGGGGACATAATGCTATTATTAGCCCTTCGGATGGGAAGCAGCTAGTTCACAGCACGGTTTGAAGCTGTTGGCAAGACGTTGCTGAATTTTCTTCACACGTACACACACACACACACACACACACACACGCATACACAGACACAGAGGCAGACAGACCGACCCCTCAAAATGCCTGCGGTGAGCCCCTTCCCACTGCTCAGGTGAGACAGACAGACAGAGAGCACGACACCAGCGCGACCATGCGTACTCACAGCTCGGAGTACAAGAAGTGCAGGTTGCCCACATTGTCTATGTAGTTTGCAGGGCTTAGCCAAGGTAGGACCAGTAACAGGAGAGCCTTCATTTTCAGTGCAGGGCTGGCACTGCTGCTAGGTTTCCTCCTTCCCACCGTCTCTCTGTGCTGGTGGGACACACAACGTGAAGCTTTTGTGCCAGCCAAGCCCCTTCTAAGCGAGCCTTTCCATTTCAACGCAACGGTAGCACATTATGAATCAAGCTTAAATCCCTTAAACGAAGCTACACGGCAAAAATCATTGACCTGTAAGAGGATTACTCGATCTGACTCTCGGATGGGTAGATGTGAGGGTTTAGGGACAGCACAGCGTGGTTGGCGAGACAGTGACTTATGCTGCAGAGGAGAGTGATGCTCGGGGAAGAGACCTGCCTCCTGCAGGATTCAGAGTGGTTCTTCAGAGGCAGCTGGTGCGTTTACATCACTGCCCACAAGCAGATGGGTTACGAGCTAAACTGCATCACAGAAGGGTGTAGCTGTCTGACAAGGGGGGAAAAAAGTGTCCCCCACGGAGTTTTGAAGCAGGCGATATCAGAAGACCACACCTTTTTAAAGTAAAACACCGCAAAAGATCACAGCCAACTGCTGGCTGTTTGCATCTCAGTCTGAATTCCCCAAATCCAGTCAGATGTTTTTGTGCAAACGTAAATTGTGTAATAAACCAAGGACGTGTCTCTTGGGGTTTTTTTTGAAGGATGCAAGAGCTAACATTTTAAATAAGAATGCTTTCAATGGACTACTCCATGGCAACTGGCATTTAAAAAAAAAAAGTTCTCATCAATTACAGAGCACAAAACAGCAAACTCACCTTGTCCCATCAATGACCTTGTCTCTGATCTGGGAAAACTTTCATTTTCTCTCTGAGAACCAGGATTGGTCCGAGCTTGAATCATGCAAGAAATGTGAGAACTGCCGACTGCCCTGGTGACTCTAGCGGAGTCTACTTTGATTTATTCACTGAGAACACAGATCATGTTCAGTCGAGATTTCAGATGGGCTCTGAGCCGTTCTCACCACAGACACTGGATTGTTTATGATTATTATTTTACGTTTTTATTAGCAAAGTCACACACTTTCTCTCCCCTCTACTGATTCACTGGAATTAAAAGAGAACAGCATCAGCTCAGTCTGCTCAATCTGTCCCTGGGCATGCTGGAGCACAATGTCCTTCTCTCCTGCCCTGCCATGAGTTGGAGGTGGGATGGCAAGAGAGGTTTCTGCACTTCTGAGAATTGAATTAGGCAGAGGCATAAGATACCTTTGGGGATAATTAATTAATGCTGTGCTTAAAAAAAAAAATAATGGTACTGCACAGTCTCTGCAAGCACAAGGTTGCAGAAGTCCCCCTTTAGGGGTCACTCAGAAAGTTCCCTCCTAATTCTTCCTTCGGGTGGGAATGCCAGTGATGCTGGAAAAGCACCCCCTGGAAAGCTGAACCCCCAGTAGCAAAGGTTCCCTGTGATTTCCTTCTCCCTGGCCTCTGCAGTTATAACCATACCTTTGGCCTTAAGGTAACTCAGCCCTCCGAACTGTCCCAAGGAACTAAAATCCATGTCATGAGTGGTAAAGAAGAAGCTGCCCAGCCTATGGAGCACCGCCTTGTACTGCACTACCTTAGAGGCTTTAGGGTTGGATGAGAAGCGAGGCCACTACTCCATCTCTCCAGTCACCTGCTCCCTGGGTTTGCAAAGCCAGGACTTGGTGGGGGAGCCTACCACGGGGGAGGAGGGACAGCAAGACAGCAAGAGTCTGTGGGAACATGTTACTAAGCCAATTCTTCCTACCCCTGGCTGAGCTCAGGCCAAGTGAGCCAGAGGCATAGGATCTTGAAGATCCTGAGGGGAAAATCCAGGTCACGAATGTTCAATAATAAGCACTGGAATAAAACTTGCCAGACTTTTACAGGACCAAATCATGGTTTATAACACTGCAATTCTGCAAGATATGTCTGTGAAGGGTATTTTTACTACTACCTTAAGGAGAAGAGACCAAGACACTGGAATGGCTTGCACATGTCCATGTAGGAGAGTTGACAGTAGAAATCAGTTGTGCTAGTTGTGTGGCTTCTGTGTAAAAGCCAATATTCCAATTTGCTTAGTTATTGGGGAGGAGGGGGCGGCGGGGGGAGTTCCTGCTAGTTTTATGGCCACAGCACCATCATCTCAAAAAAATGAAGACAAAAAGGAGGATCTAAAATACATTGAAGTGAGCTATATGTATGGCAAAGGGAAAGGGTATTTGCACTAAGGGCTCAAGATTTTGTGGTTGAAGTCTAGAGAAACATAATCTCAGTGACAGCAACTCATAGCAGACTGTCAGTCCCTTTACCTGCATTACTACTGAAATTAGTATTTGAGGTCTGTCAGAGAAGTACTGACCAAAGATAGAAAGTTATAAGTAACTTTGCTAATTTTTCCCCTTAGCAGCAGAAAGCTAACCTTGCAGAGCACCTCTGGCCTAGGCTGGAGGCTGCTGCCACCGCCTCTTACTCCACGAGCCATGAGACAGCAGCACCTTAAACAGGGAAAGCCAGATCTAGAACTGGGTGGGCCAAAGGCACCCAAATCCACAAACGCTGAGCCTCTATAGCATGTGAAAAGTGGGCTCTTAACCTTCACAAGGGGTCAAGAAACCCTTTGCTAATTTTTTTTTCAGTTTTAGTTATGTGAAACGGTCCTGGTTTTTTAGTTAGTTAAATCGCCATAACTTCAGTAAATATCTTCAGTGAATAAATTCCTCATGAGAATCCAGGTGCTTCAGGAAATGAGGTCTCCAGTTCAAATGGGGACGTGTTTGAATGGCAGGCTGCAGAGCTATTTCCAGTTATGCGCTTCAAGACCCTGAAGCCTGCAGTCATGTGAACACACCTCTGAGCTCCGGCTCACCAGCTTGCTCACCAGGGATGCTCTGACCCTCAGCATTACCATGTCTGTGCAGGAATGTCCCTCCAGCAGCAGTCTGGAGCCCTGCGCTGGTCACCCAGGGCTTCATCTTCAATGCACAGGCAGAAGCACACACCTAGGAATGCGACTCACACCTGCAAACTACAGGGGAAGCCATTTCACTGGACAACCGATACAGGCCACAAAAAAAGAGCATCTTTTAGACCTCACATCTAAGATCTCCTCACATCTGAGGTGCTGTTACCTGGACTATGCCAAAGCACTTGTCTACTGTCAGAAATCACAGCCCTGAATGTATCTCTACTCTTTTGAAAGGAAGGCAGAAGATGCAAAACAAGCAGCAGCATGTGCTTTTACCCTGCAAAACAGAGGATCATTCATCATAATTTCTCTCCTTGCAGAGGAACCAAACTGCTCCCTGGAGAGGGTGTCCTGGCCACCAGGCGACATAAGTCTGGAGAGAATGTCCAGCCAGGGAGCTCTTCCACACCACCTCACTCTGCAAGCCTCACAGTGCGGTGGAATGGGTAAGTGCTCACCTGGAAGAAAGGAGCACTCTGCTCCAAAGACCAATACCAAACTGGAATATTTTCTGCTCTAATTCTCATATAGGTCATTTGCGATTCAAAAAAGGACTGAAGAAAGGGCAATTATAAAACCCTTAATGTACTACTAAAATATTTATGATAGCTCAGCTTCCCAAAATTCACAGATCTCTTTGGATGACTAAATACACACTTCCATTATGCAGCTAACCACAAGGTATCTGCCCAGAACTGCTAATGATAGCACGAAATACCTTGAATGCATTTGATTCTAAAAAAAATGAGATATCATCATACAAATGGACTAAATTCAGCTTTAAATTAATGATACTGTTGGCATTAATTGGGAGTGAAATCAATAAATCTTTCTTTACATTAACTGTCTATTTTAATCAGCATTAATTGAAGATTTTTTTTGCTCTCCGTCAGAAAAAGAGTGAAAAAAAAAGCTCTTATCAACAACAACTTACTGGGTTTGAAAATGCTGTTCAAGGTGACCGCGTTGCACGACCTCTGAGCAGTGTTCTGTGAAAGGGCAGCTAACCATTAACTTGTCCAGGAGGTTATTCACTAGTATGCTGGACTTCCTGCACGTCTGGAGAATCACAAGCTTGCGGTCCATGGGGCAGAAGTCTTTTTCCACGAGGAAGTTTGTAAGGCAGGCTGCGCAGAAGGTGTGACCACAGAGCGTGTCTAATGGCTGAAGCAAAGGTTGCAGGCAAATGTGGCATATCAGATCATCATCTACTTCTTCGGTGTAGCTGTACAAGTGGTTTTCTTCTGGTAAATGCGCTTGGCCACAGGTGACACAGAGTGGCGGGGAGGTATCCTCCATTTCTTCTTCTTTCTGGCTCATAATCGGAATTGATGCAATTCAAAAGAGGGCAGATGGGAATACTCGACCTGTTTTCTATTTGTGAGAGCCGCAGCAAGACTTGTGTGCCATCAGATCTGCGGGGAAGGAAGCCGAAGGGTTATGTTCTGACCGTACTTACAGTACGTATCTGGATATGAGGTACTCTAGCAGGTATTAGGGAAGGATTGCATCTTTGGGATGGGAGGGTGAAGCAAAGAAGGGGGCAGGAAAAACAAAAATTAATTCCAAGGACTTCTTTTCTCTTAAATCTAGGTCAATTCAATCAGTTACTCTCACTATAAAGAAAGGTACCAAAATAGGGAGAAATACTACAGGCATTTAATGGTTGAAAACCTTAAATTAGCATATAACTGCAGTTCCAGTCAGCTGATTTTGTGGACATGTTACTTCTGCTTGAAAAGCAGCATCATGTGTAGGCAAACATTGCAAGACTGTGTGCAGAAATATAGGTAAGAATAATGGTTACTGCCCCCAAGCTGCCTGCTAAGGATAGCAATGGAGACCAGCAGCTTCACCTAACACTCACAAGCATACAGACACTGTACATGCAGCCAGAGGGAGGACAATTTGGGTCATGAGGATTTAGAGCTTGGGACCCTCTAGACCATCCTCATCCCACAGCAACAATGGACCTGGGACCCCCTGCATTCAAAGCTTGTCTGCTTTTTCCCCCATGGCACTGCTCTGGATGCCTCAGATCAAGCAGTTATAACCATCTGCACCAGCATAACCAGTTCAAAACTTCCCATTTTACTTCCCAAAGTACCAAATAACTCACACACTGAAGTGAAGTCCACAACATGGTGCCGAATACTATGTCACTCAAAATTAGGCCTATTCCCTTCATAATTCTTGTTATAGAAACCCAGTATGGCCCTAACTATAGACCCAATTAGCTCTGGCCAGAGCACCTGCCTGCTGGTATTTTAAAGATGTAAACTCTGTGGGTGGCAGCAAAACTGAAGAGTAATTTGTAGTTTTTACTTGATGAACCCCGACTGCTTGTTGGAGCACTTACGTCTCATTACATCTGTGCTTATTTTGATATACCGCTTTGAAAATAAACATGAAGATATAAAATATTCAATGGCCTAATTACTACTCTTGCTTGAAAATGTAAATCTTACTTGCTGCTCTGCTGTAACATTACCCTTGCTTCCAGCTTGACTTAATTTGCTGAGACAATGTGTCAGCCTCAGACACCCACATTTGAGTGCAAAGGAGGGAAAGAATAAAAAAAAAATCTGACTATGACAGAGCACATTTTCATACAAAATAAAATCTTATTTTTATGCAAAGCTCATAGTCTCTAAACCTCAGAAATTAAACTTTAACAGGGCAGTTTTTTTCTGACATGAAGGTAAAATGATAGCCCCACTAACTCTAACCAGATGCCTAAATGTCAAACATTCACTTTAATGCTTTGCTAGACCCTATTCTTACGTAATAATTATGGTAAGTGGCTGTATAATAATATTTCTTGCTTGCAAGACTAAGTTCTGCATAAGCTCTGTCTCCTGATTAGCAGTAGCTTCATTTGAATTGAAATCATCACTTACTAGAATTCTTGCAAATATTTAAAATACTCTGTACTGTGGCAAATGTTTTCTTTTGTAAAAATATTCACCAGAGCTTTATAAACAGCTCTTTGTGAAGCAACAAACATATTTCTAACTGCAGAAGAGAGCTCCACCTGCTATCTTAATACAGGAATTAAAACAGTATTATTTAGTTCTACTAAGGCGACACACAGCAAAATGAAACAAGAGAAAAGATGATCATGAGGCTGAGGTGGGGATTGTTTGGGTACTGCAAGTGACTCCTGGTAGGTAGCTCTTAGCCAACTTCTCAATGAAGTGGGGTGGCCACGAGCTGGTGTTTGATCTACCAGTAGCTGTGTTTTGCAGAGTGAGAGGGAAAGGGTTCAGCTAATCTCCGCATCCCTCGCTCACAGATGGAGCCCATCTGAAGTCAACAGGGCCACTTGCAAGAATGGCAATATGCAGCTTGGGAATTGTTGGGATTGTGGCTTTAAAAATAGCCATAAAGTGAATTAGAAACCAATAAAGTGTGACAAAAATAACATTGCTTTATGAAATTTGTTCTTTCCTACAGTTTTGAAATGCCTTGCACCCAGGGCAACCAGGGGAGCCGGCAATATCATACTGTTTCTCCACTCTCCTGCCACATCCTTTTGTACCAGCACACACAGGTAGACCCACGTGGGTGATCTCCCCATGCACCACGCACCAGAATACACCAACCCCAATGTCTTGTTGCCTCACGGATGTTCCCAAGGACAGAAACTCTTGCTTCCTGCTGGCAGGAGACCCAACGCATGGCTCCCATCAGCGAACCTGCTGAAAGCTGGACCTGAATCCCTGCTCCGAGGCAGGAGCAGCCCCCAAGAACAGGAGCATGGGCATCCAAATGGCCCCCTCCTAGCCTCATGCCCTAACCCTGAAAGTACGGCTCCTCTGCTCCAACATGCACAACACATCAACTCCCCCAATACAAATTAGGTACAATTGAAAACGGTGCTACAGCTCTGAAGTGACTGCAGTTATTTCCGCAATGACAATAGAGAGAGGCATCGCTGCCTTAAGGCCATGCTCTGCTGCAGCGAAAATGATGAGAAAAGTCCCAGCGGATGCAAAGCCAGACTGTCCTGGCTCATTATGAACCTGACATGCTAATAATGCATTGCTAGTGAAAAAGTGCAGGTGTGGGGAGCTGTACCTGAATTTTACAGTGTTTACATAAATTAGAAATACTTGTTAATAGCACAGGGAAACAAAGCCATCCATGTTGATTAGTAACAGGCATTGAATTTTTAGAAGGACTTAATTCAAGTCCTATGGCATCTACTATTTAGAAAATTTAGACTAGATAATAACAAAAATTCTGGGGAAAAAAATTAAAGAATATCTTTCAGCTTCTTCTGGTTAATCTGGTCCATGTTCACCCATGATGAACTTCCTTAAATTGTTGGACATATCAGGCAATGAAATGATTGCTGCCTGTCTTTGGGAGGTGATTATACCACTAAAGGAGTCAGCACAGAGGCCATGTGACGGACTTGTTGCACAGATTCGGGCAGAGGCAGGCGCTGTTCACAACGTTTGCAGTCATTGTATTGCTGTCATAACAAGCTACACAATTAATTTCATGTCCTTTTAGGAAGCTTAAAGCCTCAGTTCCTCTTGAACAATGCAGAAGAAATGGAAAGGGAGAATTAAAGTTGACCTGCTGATAACCAATGCATATTTCTATTTCTTGTATTAACTATGAATAATAAAATACACTTTGAGCAAGGAACCCTGAACAGGTACATGGTAAACCACAGCTAAGTGAAAAAAGGCAATTGTTACCTGTCTGAACATCTCTTCTTCGAGGCCTGTGCTTGTGGGAGGAGGAGAGGGGAAAGGAGGGGGGAGGAATCCTACGTCCATTTGCAGTCAGTGTCAACACCACTGGCAGCTTCAGCAGGGTGAGGATGTCACTTTGGCAGTCTCATACTGGCTTACAGCAAGAGCTGTATTGACAGGCACTGTTTGCTGCATGAATGATTGGCAGGAAGAGCTTTTAGAGGTGGTGGTGGTGCCATGCCCAAGAAGACACCACCAGCATTTACCGCTTCGCTGCTCTGCAGGAAATTTTCAACAACTCAGGTCCCAGATTTAGCATAGTTGTACAGCACCTAGCACAGCTTGGCTTAGATAAATTAAATACTGATTTGTAAGAATTTCACAGTGTTGTGACACTGCAGTAAATCAAGCTCCAGTCCAAGGTAGAGACCTGAAGCACAGGAACATGGTGCAGATGATGAAGGAAGAACATTGTCATCCTGGATGCCAAGCTTTCAGGCACAAACTGGGATGAGAGTGGTCACATCAGGGCGTGAAATAAGCCCCAGGGCTGTGACCACAGTAAAAGCCAATATCATGGTAACACCTTTTTTTTAAAAAAAAAAAAAGTTACTCAGACTGCACTGATTTGAAGGAGATTGCACCTCACAGGACTTCACTGCTTAGGAATTTGCAGCCACCAGATGCATTTAAGAGAATAACAAACCAAACCCAGACAAAAAACATGGGCAGTAAACATGGACAGTAGGTAGAGAGAACGCCTTTCATCTCTTTGCAGAGCCAAGCCTGTAGGTGTCCCATCCCAATGAAACATTTAACCAACCTTAAGCTTAAATCCTGACTTACCATGCAGCAGTGCAGCAAGAGGAGGGCTCGCTGGGGAGAGCGGCAAAGCCCCACCGCCTCCGCCCAGCCACACCATCAAATATTAACCCAGCTGTTCAGGAGGCTGCACTTGGAAGTAGCGTGGCACAAAATGGAAGAAGCTTCAGGTAGCAAAAAATGAGTAACCAAGGAAGTGGCTAAGACAGGAAGGAAAAAAAATAGATGCCTAAGTGACACGGAGCCTGGAAGGGCAGCAACCAGCTTAAATCCCAAATGGTGAAAGACAAGGCAGGAACAGACATCACTGGAAAACAGTGACACAGATGAGCTGCAAAACAGGTAGAGGAATTTAGCTCCAGTAACTCTGAAGTAGCATGACTTGGGGATAAGGAAATCCTCAGTCAAAGGAAAGGGTGGCCAGCATATGAATGGAAAATGAATTCTGAATAGTACAGTAAGATTGTGAAATATTAGTTGGTTTTGGTTTGGTTTTCTCTCTGTGTATTTAAGTAACACATTTTATTAATGCTTTTGTTTTATTTTTGGACTCTAAGCATATGCATAACAAATCCTGCATCTGCTGATTAAAAGGGGGTGCCTTTTCATGCCCTGTTTCTCTGTCGCACAACCCTGTAGGAGGTAGAGGTACTACCAACAGAGCTCTCGTGCTCTTCTTAGCTGGACTGTGATAACAAAGCCATGCTGCATTCTTCCCCCAGCCCCTGCATGGGCTGTTATCTCCCACGAATGTGCATCTCTAAAATGAGTCACAGCCATCCTTTTATGTGGTTCAGCGTGGCACTGTATGGCCAAAGGGGCTGGTCTGCAGGCACGTAAGGAAACTGCTCTGCAACAGCAGCATTGCCAGCTGCCAACATTAGAAGCTCATTAGTCTTCCAGAGATGCTTTTAACCTGGCCTTCCTTTCACCGCACTAGCTGTGAGCATGCTGCAACCAACATCTGCCTTTCTTGAGACTCAGCTTGTTTTGCTGAGAGCCCAGCAACTACCATCTTGCTTGTTAATGTTAAAAAATAGCAACATAAGATTTCTAGAAGACTTGGCAGCTTTCACAGTCACAGAATTAACTCTTTAATGAGGCCTCAACCCAGCTGCCAGTGGCTAGACATGGGCAGGTCAGGAGATGTGGGCATTGTCCCCATCTAGTGGCTCACCCACACCGGGGAGAAGAGTGGATCACAGCCAGGAGGGAGCAGAGGTCTTCCTTTACCCTCAAGCAAAACCACAAACCCCTCGGGTTATGCAGGGTTAACTGTGACAATACTCAGGAGAACATAGCCCTTACTACTCCTGTGAGAATCCAGGTTACAAGATCACTCCACCAATTTCATATTCAGGGTTTTATAATGAGGCATGTGGTTTGAAAGCTTATACAAAACTATTTGCCATTAGTTAGAGAAATTTTAATGCTCTTTTAATTTATTATCTTTCATCAAACTGTCATACCTGGTAGCAAGCCTCCCAGCTTTCCCATTACTGTGTTTTGTACCACTAACTGCTTCTCTCCAACTGAAGTTTTTATGGATTACACTGACTTTACTGTTCAAGGTAGTATTTACTTTGGAGGCCATCAGGCAGTCTACTTGTTTCAGAATACTAGAAAACAGTTGTGGAAAACATTATAGTGACCCATACTCTAGTAATACATATTATACAGTATTTTACATTCAAAAAGACAGTGATTCACATTCCAAAGATCTGGTAAAAAATATATATATAATAATTTGCGACAACCTTGGCATAGCTGCACTAAAGGCCAAAAGGCCAAAGGGGTGAGTCAGTCTGCCTAGATTTGAAACTTTGTTCAAAGGAAGGTTTTAAGATACTAAGGTGCCTAAAACCTTATCATCACACCTTAGGACCAGCATTCCTCCTACATATATCTTTCTTTTTTTCCCCTCCACCCTTATTTTTAAATCTGTTCTACCTGTAGAAAAGTCACATTTTCTTTCTGCCCGAGGTGTAGTCAGTAGTAGACCATCTCTAGTGAAGATTTGTTATGGGCAGGTGAGATGCATACCTCCAGGTAAAGTCAGTAATTGGAGAAGAGTTGGGGATTCCAGAGATATTGATTTAGCAGGTAAGAATTCAGCTTGACTTTTAAGTATTTAAAAGTTCAGCACATCAGTGCAGAATGTCTCTTGGACAACAAACAGGAGCTCTGAAACCTCTCATCTTCCTGGCCCCAGCTTTAAGACGGTTGGTTTTTCAAAGTTATTATTAGTCAAAAAGTCCTTCTCAGAGCCTATAACAATCAAAGCACTTTGCAGAGCCTTTAGTGATGAAAGGCATTTCCAACTGAATAGAAAAATCCAACAGTACAGTAGGTGAATAACCCCAACTTTTTAAGTTGTAGCTCAAGCTGTGAAACCTAACAGAAGTGTCATACTGTGCCTGCACGCACAATAACTTCAAAAACCAGAAACAGATTGTTTGAAAAAAACTGTTTTCTCTGTGGCTCATGATGGAATTTACAGAATAAACCAATGTTGGAAAAAGTTTTTTGTTGTGGAATTATGTATCTGAAATGTCTGTTAGGAATGTATGGAAATATATTCTGTTTTTTCGTCTGTCTCTCTCGCACGCCTACGCAAACCTGAATTGCTCTTTCTGATGATTTCATGGATACAAAACTTTGCTCAGCATGTTAAAATGAAAAAAATCAGCCCAGAAGTAATTTGAGAATATTAGGAACAGCTGGACAAGATTTAAGTGAAGAGAAGATCTGAATAAGACAGTACATATCTGCAGGTTAACCCACCCACATTACAAGGAACACGTCCTGTGAATGAACTCACCTTAGCAGAAGGTAGTATTTCTGAGAAGACTTGTTGCTGGCATGCCTCTAGTTGTCAAATACTATGTTGGTTGAGGTAATAATTTCCGTTTCTTGCTTTTTTTAAAGTTCAGTAAACTCAAACTTGGACCAACAGCTTATGCCAGAACTACAAGCTCAGACTCTAAGTGCAAAGACGAGTTCTAGCAAAATGGGGAGGCTGTGGGTAACTGCTTCCCAAAGGCACACGTTCTACCTGCTCAAAGGAAGTCAATCATGTGGCCAAAGGAAGGCTATGTGAGCAATCATGATTGACTCCTAAAGGGCTTCCTAAACATATGCTCATCCTAATTGACATAATAAATGCCATCGACATTTCACATACCAAATTATAAAATTGCATGGCTAGTTATGTAACAAAAGGTGCGTTACCGCTCTGATTTGGCTGATTCCTCTGGCTGACTTTGGCAAGACTGTCAACCTCACAAATACCACAAGCTTGCTTTCAGCCATTTGGCCAAATGACAAAACTGTATTTGTGTGGCTGGACAACCACATGCCCCAGCTGCCTTTCAATATGCTGTTAGCTAGGAATAGGTACAACAGTCCATGTACACTTCATGAGGGAGTGCATCCCTGGTCCTTGCTCCAGGTATGTCTGGTGTGTCACTGTGATGGGGGACATGTGTCTGCCCACCCTCCTCCTGTGTTTCAGAGCAAGGAAATGTGGACCTGAAGACCACTATGGAGCTATGGGGTGCTCCAGCCAGGTGCTTCTCAATCCAGACAGCCTAGCCCCCCGAGGCATATACAGACCCACACTGGGTATATCGCAACAGTGAGACATTACACAAAAACCTTGCTGAGGCAAAGTAAAGTGCAAAACTGGAATAAAATAACATAAAATAAAATAACATAAAATAAAATAACATAAAATAAAATAACATAAAATAAAATAACATAAAATAAAATAACATAAAATAAAATAACATAAAATAAAATAACATAAAATAAAATAACATAAAATAAAATAACATAAAATTAACATAAAATAAAATAACATAAAATAAAATGCTCTGCACCTTCAGCATGAATTTGGTTCCTGATATTAACTCCATGACACTGTTTCTATCCTGTTTCCTAAAGAAACAGGGTAGTTCTGCACTTGTTCTCTCTCTCTGTGAGTCTTTTTGTTCATCCCTGGCCACACTGACAAAATGGCAGAAGTCTCCATATACTTTATATTATCACAATTACCATGAGAATAGGTGATTTGGTAGGAGAGAGTAAAAACCATTATGTTCCCCCAAAAAGCAAGACTGCAGAGTGAACCCAAACCGTACTGGTTATCGATGAAGACAGGCAGGAAAAAGGAAATATGCATAGCCAGCCCTCAAGAAAAACTAATGTTGGAGCTACACCATATTAGACAAAGCCACAGGGAAATAGTGTTCACTAATTCTTCTGCCCACTGAATCCTGATATGTAATCCAAAAAAGCTTGTTCTCCTTCCTTTCCCCACTTCCAGCTTCCATGCCTTACCGTGCGCAGCAGGACAGGCACTGAGACGGCCCATACCATCAACAGAGGTACCCACCTGAACAAAAAGGTTTCTCCCTAGGCATGTCCCTTTCTTTTTGGCTTCCTAATGAGTGGATGCACTTTTTACTACATTCCCAAGGCCAAACGTACCCAGCATCTTTGAGAAGAGCAAGATACCCCTTCCTCCACCATGCATCATTCAGCTACTCTCTGAGTTGGCCTAGCTGAAAGAGCACAGCAAAATTCCCCATGACTCTGGTCCATCAGGGGAAAAAATGACCCCCAGTGTGACTGCAAGCTGCTGCCAATATGCAAGGGTAAGGGGCTAGGGGGGACTGGGGAGCAGGGAAAAAGGGTTGATCATGCCTGGGGCAGATGGAAGGCACAGCTGGATGGTGGCATCCTGGTTGCCAGTGGTGTCCATTTAGTCTCAGAGAAGACTTGCTTGTCCTGATTAAAATCTTTTGCTCACCATGCTTTGACAATTCTATGTCTTCAGACAGCAGGTAAGTAATCTCATTGACTTCCTGATCTGTGGGAACAAGAACATTTACCAAAAAAAAGAAAAAAACCCCAAAACTCCACTCTTAGAACCCTCTAAAATGCTTTAATGTATTTTTTTTTTGTGGTGCAAACCCCACTGTGATTTTTGCAGGATGACATTTATGTCGGTAAGGATGAAGAACAACCTTCCCCACTCACTCGCAGATTCATGACATGCAAGTGGCTCAGCCAGCGCAAATGCATTCCAAGAGCATCTGTACTTCCACTGTTAGATGTTCGCTCCGCAAGGACAAACACAACACAACACAAAACTGCTTCAAGACCTACAGCATCTGCACGAACAACCCGGCATGTGGACCATGTGTCCTCCATGTGGGTCTGCCCTACTTAACTTTAAAATAACAATGCAATAGGCAGAGCGAAATGCATGGGAATGTGAAAACCTTAACATAATACAGCTTCACAGTAAATCTTAATGTCTCTTCACAAGCCTCTCCCAGGGCCCCAAGCGGGTCAGCAGGGCAGGTGGGTGATGCTACCTCTCTGCCCTCCCCAGCGCCAGGGGAGGGAAGAACTGCTGAAGAGGGAACGAAAGGGCAGGGGCAAAAGCACTGTGGAGGACTTCTCCCCCAGAGGATGTTGAAGCCTTACACCTCACCCTGTCCCCCACGGCCACGGTGCCTGCCACCCTCAGACCACACAGCATCTTCTCACATGTGACCATGAGATAACATTTAATAACTACAAAGTGCAGAACGTGATGGATAACCCTGCTAATAACACATAATAAAGTAAGCTGTGCTTTAATTACACTGTGCCTTTACAACTGCTCCTCTGATCCAGGAGCCTCTTAATGCTTGACAAACTACTTAATGAGTTCTCACAACACCCTGTGGGGACCTTTTTTAGGAGCAGCCTGCAGCATGGTTAGGTGAGCAGGGGAAGGGGCAGCTGGCTGCTCCCATGCCACAGGACCGGGCTCCTGTAATGCCGATGCCCAGCCTCCATCACAAGAGTCCTTGTGCAGTAATGTGGCCACAGAGATGCTCTCAGACATGATCTGAGGGAAAGCCCTCACAAACTCTTGACTTCTAGGACTGCATCCTCTGCTTTATGAACATGCACCCACAGCAGGGACAGCAGCAACCTGCAGCAGCTGGCTCCCCTGTGTGACTTGTCTAAGCAGGAAAACTCTGGCCTATTGCACTCAATGGCAAGATTAAGCAAATTCAATAGAGCGAGGATTTAATCATCTGTATCTCAATTCTACTTATGTTACACCTAACAACTCCAGTATTATAATTTATATGTAATTATTATTAGATTATATATATAATCTAATAATAAAAAATTACTATTAAAGATTATATATTTTATCTATAATTTAAGTTATAGGTCTGTAAATGTCTATAACTTAAATTATAACCGTGTCTTATTCTTTCCTCCTCCTGCCACTTGGATCCACAAAAAATGACTGAATAAACAAATTCTAACCAGGAAAAAAGCAGTCCCTATTGAAGAACTGCATGAAACACTGATGCTTTGCTCTTTAAAATAACGCAATCCAAAAGCATTCCCTGCCACCCTGTCCCAGGGTGACAGCTGCTGGGGCCCAGTCCCATTCAGGAACCTGGAATAAGGAAGGCACAAGTCCAGGCAGGGTAGTCAACAAGTAAATTTCAACAACTTAGGAGAGCGGTACAGCCCAGAGGCAGCTTCCTAAATAATGGGCTGGCACAAAATACACAGCTGGAAACAGAAATTTTAGGGGGCAAGGGGAAGAAGTTTGGATGAGCTTACAGGTGTTTTGCAATGCCAAGCGCTGAATTTCACATTTAATAAAAATGCACTGTTTGAAAGAGGGAAACATACTGCACACTGAAGAGGCTGAACCCAGCAGTCCAGCTACTCTGGTCTGACTATCAGTTTTCTGGTGCTAATGCTGATTACTTTTTGGGTCTTGAACAAACAACATACTGTCTTTTGCTCAGTTATCTCCCTTATGAAGTAGTGCTGACAGTGCCCATTTATATCTGCTGATAGTCTCTATTGCTCATTTGGGAGTGAGCTGTGCGCTAGAGCTTATAACCGTCTTCCAAATGGAAAGGACTGGGGAAACATGAAGTATTTGAGCAGGAGTGGACATAGCTCTTTAGCTAAGGCTGTGCAATAGTTTCCGTTCCAGGGCACCTTTTTGTAGCAGGATAATGACTAAGATCCCTGTCCAACAAATGTCTCAGCAAATAAATCTTGTTTATTATAGTGACCAAGACCTCAGCTACCCAAACACATCCTCTAGAGCCTGGTTCTGCCCTTGTCTGCTCAGTGCTGGGAAACAGCATCCCTCAGTATGCTACTACTCACTAGATTTGATTCGTCAGTGCTTTAATTGGGGCTTTGTGGGAACTCCACGATAAAGTCCCTTGCTAATTAACATGCATGTGTTGCTGATGGCCTTGTAACATTCTCCTTAAAATGAAGAGGCTTACTAAGGTTTTGTCAGCCAAGACACGCAAGTGACACCAGCCTGGGAAAGATAGTTAAGTCTGTGGCTGAATTAATATCTGCTTCCAGAACTGGTTCTGTGGGTGTGGAGACCAATTGTGTGCTGCTTAATCTTGTGATGAGAAACCAATTAGGGATTACATGCTCAAACTGTCCTGCTTCCTGCATCCTTCCACATGGTCGGATGTGATCTGCTGCATGCAGGCAGGCAAGGGGATTTTTTAATTCTTTAAAATTCCTCCTACAAGTCATAGCTATTTCAGTGCCTCAGACCCTTTTTGACTGGATCTAAACTGTGATATTCTTTTAAATAGCAGTAGTATGATTAGATGGCTCCTCGGACTGAAACTATGAAAACCCAAAGCTATGCTACAAGGTACTTCCCAGCACTGAGTTCTACTTGCAAAATCCTGCATGAACTGATACTGCTAAATACATAGTACAAAGAGCTACAAACAAAAATCAGCTTTGAAGGAGAACAGCAAATAAAATAACAGCATCACCCATATTTTTTAAGATCAGCATTTCAACAGTATCTATACCATGTAGCTGTAGGCATGGAAAGGAAAAGACAAGAAAAAGTGGACTAAAATTATATCCAAAATCAGATCAAAACTTACCTGCTTTCAGACAAGGCATTTTCAGAAAAGGTGCATCAATCCTGACAGAGAGGAAGCCATCATCCCTTAATAAGAAATTCCTGTAACATGGAAACTATCATTTTATTAAGGCTCTTTGTTTTAGTAAGAATGTTGCAGGTGTATTAAGGTAAAAGCGGAGGACCAAGGAGAGGGTTGCCAGGAGCTGCTAGACAGGTAGAAATTTTAAGGATGTTTAGCTCCTTGATTTCCTTGTAAAGGAGTAATTGATGTTTACTCAGAGGGGTGGCAACAGTATGCAGCTGGAGGCAGTTGTACACGACAGGAGCTGCCAACTAACCATAACCTGAACATTTACCAAAGGTGAAAGTTTCTGCTTCCGTGTGGAGTCCCCTCGAATCACACCATACAGGTAATGATCTCTTTTACAGATTCAGCTTAAGCCTTTGGGGAAAGCTGCAGAAAGATCGACTGCATCTTTGTGCATCCCAGTTTCTAGGAGCAAAAATTCCAGTAGAAGAACTGGACGTGCACTGCAAACAAGTGCCAAGTTGGGCAGCCTCACATGATACCAGTGTCTGGCCATTTTAACTAGAGGGAGGCCTCATTAGCTCCCCAAAAGGCTCTGGCCACAGAGTGCCTCAAAATCAGCCATGCAGACAGGACTGACAGCTCCAGAAATACCTGACCGCTTCCCTCCAGCAGCCAGCCTGGAGGAGACTCTCTGGGTTTGAAAGCCTTTACTAATTTACCTTCCTGCTGGAAACAATGTTGCTTGATTTCCTGGTTTGCAGTGAAATGAAGCTAATCTATCATCTCATCCTGCCTGTGAGATTTATTCACGTTTCTGCAAAAGAACATCTATGCTAGGGGAAGATGTCAGCGCCTTCAAACTTCTTCCAAAAGACAATTCAATTTTCTTGTCTGATAGATGATCACAACCCAGAGCCAGGAACATTCCTCTTTCCAACTCTGTGCTACAATGAAGTCCTGATGCAGTTAATGCTAAAACAGAGGGTCTTGGAACAGCCTTCCAAAAAGCAGAACTCATGTGAGCAGAGAGGAGGACACTTGTACAGGACCACAAACAAGTAAGAGAAATTAGCAGCAGGAGACAGAATATTTTCAGGTGGCAAGAAAAAGATAACGAAGAGACAAGCTTCTCCAGACTGATTCAATTTACATTTTGGAAAATATACATAGGCTCTGAGGTTTGGGGTGGAAGAATATAAAATAGCAAATTAGTAACAGATTACTTCCTTAAGAGGAATTTTCAGTCTCAGGAAAGTGGATGGGATTATTGAGGATACAACTCCTCACAAGGCAGCAGCTTTCCAAATGCCTGATGGTGAATCCTGGCTTTTATTTACAGATCAGCATTTCTGCTTTTCCAACAACAGCAGATAATAGACAGTGCTGTTTCAATAAAGTGGCGGAGCTGCCTTGATATTGTTCTGCATGGACACGAATGAGTAAGTGAAAAGCACTTTGGAGGGTGGAAAGAACAGGGAGCTCCATTTCTACAGGAGACTGTGGGAAAACAAGGGCCTTGTGTAGTGCCCAGTACAGTCACCTAAAGTATTCTTCCTTTTCCTGCTGTTGGAGGAACCCTTACTGAGTCATCAAGCACCTGGGGAAAACATGAAATACAAGCCTAATATGCACACCTTTCCTGGTTTTTATGTTTTTCCTTGGTAGATGGCAAAGTGGCCAAGAGCTTGATGCAAGCGGTCCATCCGTAGTCACTAATAACACCCCAAAACATTCTTAGCTTTTAACATTTGAATGGGTCCTGCTGATTTATGTACTTGGACCTCTTGTCTACTGAGTACTTTAAGCATACACTTCAGTGTGTGAGGATGTCCATGTATCCTCATTGCAGTCCTGGGTTCTATGCTGGCACGTCTGTGCATACACATGTTCTCACATGAATGATCATGCCCATCGGTAGAAATGAAACTTATAAGAAGTTATGTGTATTCATACTTATTCACAGGTTCGCAACCATTGCATATATCTTTACTGAATTACAAGATGATTTGAGTTAAGAACTGAGTATCAGTTTAAGTAAGTGGAGGAGAACATGAACTAAAGATAAAAACTAAACCAAGTTCTCTTTCTCTCCCCACCTCAGCTGCAGTTACACACGTAAAATCAAGCTGCAAGATACAGCAGGGGCAAATGTAGCCTTGATTTACCTCCTACAGCTGCAGCGAGACTTTCTGGGTTTTAACCTGGGGGAGGGGAAGAAATGGGTTTCCAGAGGATTAATAAAACGATGGGCTAAAGCAGCTGCAGTACAAATGGCACCTCTCCACAGAAAATCAGTTGGATTTTAACACACTTTACAGAAGAAATAGACCTTAGCAAAAGGAAGACAGAAAACCAAACACATCTAGCTAACAAAAAGGTAATGAACTAAGCACAGCACTTTTGCATAATAGCACGTAGTATGTATGTAAGTAGTATTTTAACAGTGGCTACCAAAAAACGCAGCAACCTACAGGTACGTTATATGGCCTTCTCTGTGAGATGATGAAAATAATCCCTGCATTAGATTATGAGGAGACCGAATCACTAATGACAGACACAGTAAATATTTATCGCTGCCTTGCTGCGTGGCACTCCCGAACGTGCAGGCTGAGGTTCGGACCCACTCCCTCCTGCCACAAACCGGGGCTGGTTTGTTTGCCACAGCATTTCCTTCCACCTTTGCTCCTCTGGAACAACTTGCGCCCGGCTGAAGGGTAAAAGCAGGAACAGCACAAAAAACAATACAAGTCTTTAAACTTACTGTGTCTCTCATCCACTGCTGGTGGAGTCCTGCAGGTGTAAAATCACCAGGCTTCGGCAGCGCTGCCAGGCAGGGGAACCGCACTCAGCCTTCAGCCCTGTCTCTGCAGGCAGAGAGTGGCAGGCGGCCGTGTCAGATGGGAAAGCCTATGGCATGACAGAAGGTACAAAGAAAAGCTGAATTGCATAAACCTGAGCAATTTAAGGTTTAGAAAACCACACCCTCCCGGTCATTTCTCCCACAGGCAGATAAGCATGTGCAAGCTACTCAGACAACAGTGTAATTTGAAGCTTTTACTTTTCTTTCCAGCTTATACCAAAGTTGATTTTCAGTTTGGCTCTTCCTTGCATTTCTTTTCTTCTTCAGCCTTGCGATCAACATTGTTCGAATTTAATAAAGGCAAGTGGACCATCTTAAAAATTGCTTCAAGATGAAAGATTCATGTTGGCTTTCCCCTTGGAAAAGGAAGATGAGGCCTGCAAGCTCTAACCCTGTGTCCATGCTTTGGAAGCTGGATCTTCACCTTGTTCCTGCACACTTGAAGTTGGTGATGAGACTTAAACTATGTAAGAGCAGCCTGTAAACTCCAGAATCAGCTGGCTGAAAATACAAGCTCTTCTAATTTTCTGAACATTGCAAAATAAAGACTGCTTTAAACCCTCTTACCCAGTAATTTTCAGTTTTAAAAGTACCAGGAAAGGGGTAAGATGTTGTACTGCAGATAAGGTGTTGTACTGCTGCACTGTAATGCAACAGCTGAGTATGAATGTCAATTATGAAAGCAGTAGCAGCAAAAAAGACCTTTTTTTCAAAAAAAATATTTTCAAATTGGAAAAGAAACCCTGATCTTCTAACTACATGAATCACTAATAAATGCAATGACTTCAGCCATCATAAGCATTTGCTCCTAAGGAAGGAACTGTTATTCAGGAAGCAAGGCAGCTTCAGAGATGGACTTGAAGCAGGCAACTGCAGTATATGCTGAAAACAGGCAGACGGAAATCCCCAGCCTCTTGATATAAACATCTATGGCTACCAGGTCTCAGCCTCCAATTCATTCTTGTGCAAGTTTGTTTCCGTTCAAACATTTTAAAAGCATACTTGCTACTTGCGATTATAAAATCCTATGTTAAACATTTATTTTAAGAAATCATAGAGGGACCTCTCAGGTCCTACCAGTAAGTGTGACAGTCACGCCCTTAGCCTGATGGATGTTTGTTTGCAGTAGTATTTGCCCTTCTTGCCCTGACAGCACAGCACCTCTGCTCCAAGTTGCTCAAGGAAACCTGGGATGGGTCTCTGCCAAGCCAGCCTGCCGGTGCTCAGTTGCCCAAACCCCAGGTGTGGGCTGGCAGTGCCGTGCTGGACCTGGGGCACTGCGCAGCACTGAAGCGCTGCTGCTCTTCCCCTGGGATGGGTGCAATACGGAGAGACACAGCCTGCACAGAACCAGATGTCCACGGCAGTCACAAGGCCAGATATGTAAGCTTCGTGCGTCAGCCGCCTGCAAAATTGAACTATGCATATGCAATGTACTTTTAAAAACATGCTTAAGCTACAGAAGCTTAAACATTAGCAAATACATCCCCAGAGAGCAAAGTATGTGTTTAAATCCTTCCTTGAATGGGAGGGCACTCCAAGTCTGATCGCCCTAGATCAGAAAGCCCAGAGCCCTGCTGTCACAGGTGACCACATCAGACACTCTTAGTTACAGACTTAATTTCCATTTTAGAAACTAGCCAAGTTTTCACCCCCTCCTGCTGCCGAGAGGCTTTTCAAAGTTTCCAGACTAAGGGCCAGTTCAAACTCATTTGTTCTCACGCTAACGTTATTGGATTGCTTTAATAGCCTTTCCCATCTCATAACATGTTTTCCTATTTTCCTTCCCCTTCAAACTCTCTGCTCAGAAGGAAGGCCCTCTACTCTCCCGCTCACCCAAACAGCCCTCTTGGGCACTCATTCCTGTCCAAATTCTTCACTCTGGAATATGGCATTAATACTTCCTTACACATACCAGGCAAATTATTTCCCCATAAGATGAGTTATTTATTGGCTCTGAACCAAGGAGCCGGTGAGCTGTACCTGTTGATGGAAGATCCTCTGCTGAGCCTGTCTTTCATCTGCTGGGGAAGAACATAGAACTCTAAACTACAGCCTGTGTACTGCATTATTTACAGATTCCTCCTTTGCCTGCAGCTGGCTAAAGGCTCTGGCAGATTTTCTTCATCAACAGCACAAAAAAAGTGAGAGTATTTTCCTACTACGATTCATTCTTTTGCATCAAAGTGACAGCAGCATCTCATAGATCTGACTGGTGCAATGACACCTGCTTGATAAACTTCTAATCCCCTGGTATAGCTTCATGCATTGGAGACAAAAAAAGTTACATATTTGGCTCTGTTTAATTTTAAAACAAATCTGTACAGTTTGTCTCAACCTATACAAATACAGGTATAAGGCTAGACCTTTCCCATTGCAGATACTCCATACTTCACTACTGCTGAGATTATTTCCAGGAGGACAACATGCCATAAACTCCATTGTATTTACTTCATTTATTTACTTCAACTAAATGATTTCAGCATATATTGCAACCATTGGCAGCAGGCACTGTGCAAGCTAAGTTAGGTGATCAGTCAAGTCAAATTATGGGAAAATTGTAATAATCAATTGTTAGGTGATAATACTGTAATGGATGCCTTCTGTGTTGGGTTGAAAAGATCAGCATGTTCTGCAAAGACAGAGGCCTGTGCAGCCTCTTGTGAAGCCCCATGAAGCCAGAGCAGACGAGGCAGGGGGCAGGTCAGCTCTTTGCCTGCTGCTGACCCCTCTCTTGCAGCCCTTGGTCTGGGCCAGCCAGCTGACTGCTTGCAAAAAGTGGAAATAAAAGACCTATCTCCAGTGCATGTTACATTCCTGTCCACACAGATCTGGCAGGGGGCTGAGCTACACTGTGTCTTCTAAGTACACAAGGAACCTCCAGTGCTGTTGAGTATTTCTCACCACAATGGTAAAATATACTCTTGTCCCTGAGCCCCATGGATGGACGGTAGGATGGGGACCAGGAGGTGGAGGGCAGGTAGCACTGTGCCTCAGTGGAGGAGCAGCAAGAAGGGGGAGCCAGGGAAGGAACATGAAGATCTGTGGGTCACAGCTTGGAGCAGTGTGGACAGAGCAGCCAGGAGGAGATGGGGCCCCCAGAATGACTCTGTCTCCCCTGACCTCCATGATGGCAGGCCACATCCACATCTGGCATGGGCATTTGATTCAATGTTCTCCTGCGGCACTGTGCCAAATATATACCTCGGCTTGTAAAGGCATAGCAGAGAATAGGAACAAACTCTAGGGGAGGTGGAAAATCAGGTTTAGAAATGACTCCAGAATGAAGGCCAGTGTTTTCATGTCAGTTCCCTCTCCTTGTTTCCTCTTTGTGGAAAATCAACAATCTGAATTGGATCACAAAACGTAAAAGGAAAGATTGCCAAGCACTTGTACTATGGACTCCCTGGGGATTACTGAGTGCCACTGATAGTCTTGCTTGGAAATGAGACTATGGACTCTGTAGTCATTAATCACCAATGTTAAACTAGCAATTCTGTACAGTGTGACAGTTTAAATAGGATGTTGACTTCCAAAGTTGACCTACTTGGTGCAATTTACAGACATCAAGGTTCTTACGCAGTGTATGTTAGTCTGGGAAGTCATGTTTCTTTTGTCATAAAAATTTACTGTATCTTCTGTATCCTGTACCTTTACATTTGCTAGAAGACTTCTGAGGAGAACAGGAGCATAATGAAGAAACTAAAACCACAGGATTAAAATAATCTTTTGTCCCCAATTAATGAACCAGTAAAAGTACAAGTCTTACAACTACTATTTTCTGAAATGGACAGCTTTCATGGGCTTAGAGAGCACAGAATTATATATGGCCCTACTGGATGAAAAAAACCCAAAACAGCAACTTGTGCCATACCAGCAACTAAAATCATCCCATCAAAGAGCTCACATGGCATCTGTCAGGAAGGGCTCCAACTGGGAAAGCCTGCAGACCCAGCTGTGCAATCTCAAGTGAAGCTCGGGGTCCTTCTACCTCCTCCAGAAAAATCTGTGAACACATAAGCTGTACATACATAAGCAAAACAAACATTCAAGTGGTCAAATCACTCTGGCTGTTGGGAGAGGATAATATTACAGATAGCCAGGCTCTATATGTTTTCCCTTGGGAGAAATTGTTGAAGTTAAAAGATTAATGTGGACTCTCAGCACATTCATTAGTTAAATTGCAAAGCAAGCTCGTTACATAACCAGTCCCAGGATAATTATATTTATCTCATCAAGGTTCACAATACGGGTGGATTGTTGACCAAGCTAACACGAATACCTTCTGCAGGATGGAAGCTCTCTGATCCGTTAGAAACTTCAATCCTGTGCCCTACCCCAGCTTTTGGATTAACTGTGCCTTTTTGGAAGAATACATTTGCATAGTACCTCCCAGAGATCTCTCCAGCATGGAGGGAGGGACTGAGGAAAGCTGGGTTTACTCTCTAGAAGTGGGCAAACCAGGCACAGAAATTAAGTGACTTGCTCCTAATTACCAAGGAAGTCTCTGGCATAACAAGTATCTCACTAATTCTCCCATTATTATACACAGTAAAGGGAATTGTTTAAGGTGGAATAAAATGTCTCTACTAAAGGCATGCACAAATACGTAGCATGCGCAGTCCATCCTTGAATTAACTTTCACAGCCAGGTTTATACCCTGTTCATAGAGTTCAAGATTACGAGAGAGAAGGAGGTCATCTTGCCTGACTTCTTGCATGTCACAGGCTGCCATGTCCCCTGCTCCGTGCCCTTTATGGACCCTGCTGCCTGGGTTTAGCCCCATCAGGAATCTTTCTAGAAAAGCATCCCATCCTGGTTTGAAGAACCAAAAGGTAGGGAGTCCACTGGTCTCTTTGGTAGCTTGTTCCAGGAATTAATCATTCATACTTGTAAAAACACATGGATAATTTTTTGATAATTTAATGACACCGCTTTGGGTTATCAGCATTAATTCACGTTACACATTTCCTAGCTGGCTGAAAGAGCCCTTCCCAAGCTGGTATCTGCATCTTGTACCACTACCTACGTTACACTTGCTGTAACATCCCCATATATTTTTCATGTGGAGCAAAAAGACTGTTCTCCAAGTCGCAAGTATATTACCTAGCACTTAGGTAAGATTTTTGCTGTTCCCTGCATCCTCCTCCAATTTTTAAATCATCTGTTAAAGTGCTGGCTGTGATGTGATTGATGTTAGTCCACATGAGTCTCCCCATATGCATACATACCATAAACACAGACCAAATCAGACCCATATTCCAACTTGACTCCCTTCTGCTTGTGTACTCAAGGATCACACAAGACTTGTTGCCCTGCCACTGGGCTAGGACTACGTTCTGAGGTTGTCATTAAGATCTCCAAAATCTTTCCAAAGTCTCTATTTTTTCCCTAAGATATCTTCTCCATTTCTGTAGATATGCTACACGTTCCCTGTTTCCAAGTTTATAATTTTGCATTTGGCTGTATTAAAGCACTCTTTTTTGGTCTGAACTCCACTCTTTAGGCAATTCAGATTCCCTTTTCTGTAGCACCATGCATGATCAGTGAGTGATCCAATATTTTTCCTGCAAGACCAAGAAGTGAAAATTAGCAGAAGTGGATCGAGTCCTCACCTGGCACTAGAATCTCACTAGAAATACCCTTTTTAGTGTGATTCTGCATCAACTGCTTTTGATATACTAGTTCTTAGCCACCTGACATGTGCTTACACAAGAATGTAAAAAGCTTTATTTTTGATCAAATTATATTAGGTTATTGAGCTGAACACTTCCACGGTCTATTATGCCTATATAGTTACTTCATTAACCAAGCAGGTAATCTTACATAAAAAAAGGCAAGCCAAGCTCACCTGACAAGACCAGTGCTCAGTGAAAACATCATTGGCTGCCATTAGTAATATTCCTGTTCTTTATCACTTGAACTCCCGTATCAGCTTCAGTATTATTTTACTGGAAGCGAGGTCAGGCTAGCTGCCCTGCTGTTACCAGAATTATCCTGTTTGTGCCCTTAGGACATTGACAAAAAAATGAGCATGCTTTCAGTCTTGGCAAATTTCTCCAATATCCCCAAATTTATTAAATGTTCACATCAGTGAGACAGACAATTTCTCAGCCAATTTAAAAAAAAAAAAAAAAAGATTTAGGATGCATAGCTGCAGGTTACACAGGATCTACTGCTTTAAAGCTCTTTTCCCAAAGTAGGAGCTGTCTAACATTCTCTTAATTACAGATGGACTAGAAGAGAATTCACCATCCTCACATTATACATGTACATCATCTTCTTTCTTTCCAAATATAAACTAGAAATATATTCTGAACATTTCAGCCATTTATGTGCATTTTTTATTAACGGTTTTAGTACCGTCAACCCTTGCTCAGCCTACATTGCTACTTTTTTTTCCTTATGTAAATTAAAAACTCCTTTAGAACACTATTTGCTTGCCAAGACTAGATTTTGTTTTAGCTTTTACTAGTAATTTCCATACTTCATAACATATAAATGTCAATTGATACCTATCTCCCTTTTTCTAGCCCTTTTTTTTCCAGTATGAAGCCACACAGTTTATTTGAGTATGTAAGTACTGTGTATATTCATGCCCACATGTGTATCTATAAATAAATATATACATACATAGCCCCATATATAGATATGTGTGGACAAATACATACCTATTTAATACATGTGTAAGCACATTTCTACCTTCTGTCTTCTTTTGCCACACATGTTTTCTTAACAATGTTTTGCCCATTTAGCAAACTGTTCTTGAAAAACTTGCAGCTTTCATTCATACCTTTCTCTTCCCTGTCAGTTTTATTGAGGGCTGTCCTTGGCTTTTGGAACTTGGCCGTTTCAAAACAGCATGTATAAATATTACTGTTTGGGACTGTTTTCTCTTCAACTATATTGAACGTAATCAGGTCATGATCACTTCTTCCTGAGACAACCCCTGATTTCCAGTCTAGTGGATAAATTCATTTTTAACTGTTATCAGACTGCTCAAAAGCAGAATTCTTCCATGCCAGGTTTGACAACATTTGTTTCATAGTACTATCATCCAGTACCAGTGATGTTTTACAGGTAGCTAAATGAAATCTTCAGCAAGTCTTCAAAACAAAGTTCCCTATAATTACATGGTTCTCTTCCCACATGCAGTAGCAGCTCATCCTGTCTTCAGATTCAGTTCAGTGATTTATAATACCACCTCTGTCCACCCCTGCTTGCTCCTGGGCTTTGGTAATCAGCATATTACACTGCATTTCTTAAGATCCTGCACTTCCCAGTTCCAATTTAGGCAGATATAAGTCATTGGGTCATGCACAAAGTCATTCCTCTCACACAATTTCTTTAATCTCCCTTAGCCTGCTTAAACAGCTTATACAATATTCTGACATACTGGTCCCTCTAGCACTGAAACCTGATGAAACAATTAAGTTGAATTTATCTCGATTATTGAGAAATTCCAGTTCCTCTTACTTATTACCCAGATTCCCAGCTTCAGCATATAAGTGTTTCCAAATGCATTTCTCTTTGGATCCTCTACCACACTGATTTAATTTGTTCCTGACATGGCGAATTTGAACCACATTTACTTTCTTAACCCCCTTCTGTGCGTTGTTACTTTAAATACAGTTGCAGCAGTTCCTAATAGTCATGATTTTTTGTCCCCCACCACACCTATTCGATCTCTCTGTCATTTAGTACTGCATATATTACAAGCCAGGACACAGTTTCACTCTGTGGTATGTAGTCAGTCCAAAACCAACAGAAATATTTTGTGCTGACCTGTGGGATGCTGACACAGGCTGGCTGAGATACTGTATCTGGAGCACCACTTTAGTAATGGCAATCAGTGTCATTCTTTGTGCATTGGAGCATCCTGTTTTTGCAGGTGGCTTTGCAATGTAATACAGCAAAAGCAATTTTTAATATCAGTGCAAGTACTTTGCTCAGGTCACACAGGCACGACTTATCAAGGAATGGCAGTCTGCTGCAATACTTGCAATATCTTGCAGTCACAGGACTCAGTGCTGGCCTGAGCCAGTCATGGAAACTCTCTGCAGAGGCACAGATGTGTTTCACACAGGAGGAAGAAATGCATTAATATCTGCATGTCTGACAGTTACCTACTTGTAGCTGCTTTTTTTTCCACACAGTGCAAACTACAAAGCTCTGCAGAGCCTTTCTGGGAACAGGCAGAGGCCATGCCAGTGCCCACGGCCATCTCAGACCTGCCTGGTCACTGCACTGGTACCTGCCTTTTCATAAGGGGACAAAACCCTTTGAGGAAGCAGGTTTCACTCAGCCCCCACTGACTGCATTGAACGCTGGATTGTCCCTTAAAGCATTTAAACCCTGTGCAACCTAGCTAAAGAAAACTAGGGCCCGATTTATGAAGCATGTTACTTCCATGCATACCATAGGAAATTGCAAAGATGTAAATTTGAGTCAGGATGCTATGGGCCCTCTGCTCTTATCTCAGAGAGGTAACTGAACTTCTTGTGCAGAAAGGTTGTATCCTTTATTAGACTAATTGCTACAACTGGAAGAATGATGTGCTTTCAGATACACAAGTGTTCCTTTGTCACTCTCACTCTAATTTCTAGTATATCCACACAAAAAAACCACAACAGGTATCAGCTGGTGGGACAGAGCACACAGGAAGGGCCCACTTTGAAGAAGGCGAGATGTTTTCATTACACCGGTTCCTGAGCAGCCCAGCATGTTCAGTCTGAACATGTTACTGCTCGGAGATTGAGGCACAGAGTGTCGCTGACCCAGCAAGCTCAGCGAACTGGCAATAGTGCACATCTTGAAAATAACCTCTCTTTGTTTTACTAAATGAGTTGAGCATCAATCTAAGCACAACTCCTTTTACATGCCAGTTGCTTAAATTGCCAATTTATTTATCCAAGGGAGACTGCAATGCATAGAGCACAGATTACATCAAAAACAAAAGTTGTAAAGACACACAAACATATTTACATATGTGCAAATGAAGTGTATAACATGTTATACATACACACAGAGAACGTCCTTAGCAATGCCTATTGCAAACTGGGAGATGGCGATAAGAGAAGACATTCAGCTCAGAGATGTAACTTAAAGCTCAAATGAGTAAGTGCTACTTTATCCTAAAGCAGTCTACTTACAAAGCCAAAGGTCTAAAAACAGTGGGTAGAAAAGCAGCTGGTTTGCTGATCTCCATGTAGTGCAAGCTCCGGCCTTTCATAAGCTTCTGCCCTTGTTCTATAACACAGAAAACGCATTTTAAGTTTCCAGCAGCTCATGTAACTGTGTTTGTGTACCTGTCAGTCTCCCAGAACCTACAATGACTTTTGGATTCAAGAAACAATTTCAACCACTTCTGTCAGATGAGAAGAGCTTTCAACAGCAATTAAACAAGTCTGGTGAAAGCAGATAAGCTTTCAGGTGGAGATGAAAGATTGATAGCATTTTCACTGGGAGAAAACCCTCACTGAGAATATCTTACTAAAATGCAGACCTGCTATTCCTAGCTTGGGAAAGAAGTCTTAAACCGCCAAACAGCAGGAAAAACTCCCCTTGGAGCTCCCAGCACTCATGAATCTACAGCAGAACAGGATTCTTTGGGTCTGGTGCTCATGGATCTGTTTGTTTAACTATACTTGTTTTCCACACTGGAAATTTTGGTTGTTGCGTGTTTTAAAAAACTAACAAATGGATATATAACTATATACTATATTATACATAATGCATATATATATATAAAAGATCAAAGGGTTGAATGAAATTTGAACAGTTTCTAATGGAAATATTATTTTATTATTATTATTATGAAGAATTATTTTGTCTGCAGTCCACAATGTGAATGCTTATGTATCATTTCAAATGAGAGCTACCGGAGAAAACACTTTTTTTATGCATTGTACCATGAAATGCCTTAGAAGTGGCAACTCCATTGAAACTGTTTAAAAGAAATTAAGAAAGTCCATTTAGCTGACTTACAAATCTTGTATTATTGGGTCAGTGTCATAGTACACTTCCCTTTTCAGTACATTATGGCCTGCAGCAAAACCACAGAAAGCTCTTCAGCAAAGTAGAGAAGATAAGACTTATTTGACATTACAAAACCATAAGCTCAGGTTTCAGTGCCTGGTGATGTCTTCAGTGAATATTTTGTGTGGCTTTTCCTAGCATATTTATACCTGGAGAATCTCTGCTGAACATCTTTAACTGCTAAAAAGTTAAAAATTAAGGTCTGACCCAGGCACACGAAGCAGAAGCTTTTTAAAAAGCACTTCAACCACAGCTCTGCTACTTGAATCTCAGTTGGTAACATTGACACAACAACATTTTGCTGTTGTAGCTTTAGGCCTCTGTAGACCACATATGCTGAAACATTCCAGATAGGGACAACAAAGTCACCAAACTATTTCTGTATATGATACGGTGGCAGGAATTGAACCCAAATCTCCACAGGTTCAGTGTTGACATACCCGTGCTTCACGCTACCAACCTTCCCTCTTGCAGCTTTGCTGGGGAACTGGTGCTGAGAGCTTACACTATATGAGGTACTTGCTAAGCGTATATGAATGGGATTGCTATTATCTATCAAAGGCTTCAGGCTGAAGCAGTTGTTCAGAGCATCCCTGACTTGTATCCCTGCTGCTGACAGAACAAGTCTATATTCATGCCCTGTGGACAAAATCGCCATTCGCATTTAGATTTGCACCATGTTCACAAAGTTCCTTGGGAGATCTGTTTGCTTTGTATGTGGGGAAATGGATCAGAAAATACTGACAATTTTCAAAACGCTTGCTTTGAATTTCAATGTCTCCTCCTTGTACTGGCTAACAGTGAACTACTGTTGGTACACACTAAGTCCCTCACACTGCGCGTAAAGTACGTTGACTTGCCGAGTGTGTGGAGACTGCAAACTCCCTTGCCTACCCCTCCCTTCCCAAAACACTAGCAATGGACCTTTATCTTTGATTTTGACATCTGAAGAGAGAATGCAAATGCCAGGAAGGAAGTTTTTAGAATCTGTAAAAAAATACTCTCTAAAAGACCTTCCAAAGGGAATATTACAACAGGATACAGTAAAGAAAAACAGGAGAAGAATTTGAGGGGGAGAAGCTCACACTATAAATGAAAACTACTTCTGAGAATAAACAAAAACAAAAGCACATCCAAACTCACTTCTGCTTAACAGAAAATTAGTGAATTTTCTGCTTAAAATAGACTAAGTACATTAGTGGAGTACTTGAATGTGTCTAATTTATACCTTCTGGACTATGCAGTGTAGTACAAGGAAGATGAAAGTACACTCAGAATTGATGTTGGGGCCACCCCCGCCAGACCACCAAGGCAGAAGGTGAAATTCAGAGGTTACAAGCTGAGTACTAGGACTCAAATTCTTTGAAAAATTTCCTTTACATCACCAGGGTATCTCCTCAAGAATCAAGAAAAATATATCTCTAAAGTCACTGAACTGAAGGTTAGGAAACCCCAGTCTTTCTGAGCATCTTGGTAATAGCTGGTCACTATAAAATTGTCATGACTTACTACATTTTGGAGACGGTGACTAGCTTAAGGCTATCTATATTCTACACTATAACATCATGTAATATAAAAGCAAACATTACCCTAATTGCAGCCCCTCTCCTCCCCCAGTTTCTTTTGCTAAGCGCTGTCAGGGTAGACTGTGCTGCGCAAGCCACACAGACAGTCTGCACATCAAAGAATTTGCAAGCTAAGCAGCTGAGATCAGGAGATCAGCTCTGCACAAGAAAATCCAGAACAACTCAACATTACATGGATCTGTACAGGGCTTTGTGCATGACATGAAAGACATGCTGGAAAGGCTGACTCTCAAAAAAGATAGGGGATGGTAACTTGCTGAAGAAGGCTAAAAACCTCTGAACAGTTGTGAAGTACAGCTGACTTTCAAACAAATTTCTGAGCAGCTGAGAAGCTATCCTAGGGAAGAACAGGACAGAGCACAACAAAGCAGCAATGCTGACTTGGCTTGTGGTTTCTCCTCTGTTATCAAGGCAGCAGGGTTTTCTCAGAATGCTTTCCAGGCCCAAGGACTTTGACAAACCCAGAACAGACCTTTGCTGGTCCACACGAAGAAGCAAAGATTTGTTACATAATAAAATTTGCTGGTTTAAACTGAAATTGCAATGACAGATCATGGAGGAGTAAATTAAATGGAAAGTATTAAGCTTATGGTGGAAATGATGTTGCAGTCTTAAAAGAAAAATGTACAGCATCATTTTCTGGCATTTACATAAGCTGGGGGGAGTTGCATTGGTCTGTAGGTGCTGAGCACAAGGAACAGAGTTTGAGCAGCCCTCACAAGGCTCTAGGTGAGTGACAGGACAGAGCTCTATCCTGAACTATCAAAAGCTACCCTGGAAAGAAAAAGGTGTTCACACCGAGGGGAAAGGGTATAGAGAAGAACAATCCTTTTAAGAGGAAATTTGTCTGCCTGTCTACTTTTAATTAAGAAGCTAGAAAATACTCAGCATCACAACTTTAAATTCATCTTCTCCCTAATTAATAATTTATCCTTAACCCCATTTCCTAGGGAAACAAAGTTGAGGCAACCACACCTTTCCCTGTCTGTGCCTGCCTGCCTCCCTCTATCTTCAGAGCCCAGTGGCTATTTCCAGTACCCTAACTTTGACAAAGGATAACAATCTTGAAGATATTATGTGCCCATAAGTATAAAGAAAATAAGGCAGAGTGGTAGAGGAAAGAGACCCCATTAAGCATTCACACAGAGAGGAAGGTTGAGGCATAAATACATCCCTTATTAGACACTGAAGAATCAACAAAAGGCTTGAAATACTTGAATGCCTCATGGGAAACACTTCAATTGAACTCACGCCTTCTTAAACATCAGGAAATCCAGCTACCAGACAAATCTGTAAGAAACTGGGCTTCACTGGCTCAGCTGCTCACCCAGCAACTTCACTTCAGCAAGCAATCTGATTACTACAATTGCAAAATACCCATATTTTTCTAGATGGAGCGTGCAGCAAACAGGCTCTTGGTGAATAATCGAGGCATGAAAAATGTCAAGTAAGCAGTTTCCAGTTAGCAGTCCTCACCAAAATAAAGCTTCCCCTCTCCAGGGCAGCATTTTCGGGAGCCCATGGGAAGGGGGGGCTCAGTGGCTTGGGCACATGGGGCTGGGGCTGCTGCACGGGGAGGGCTCCCTTGCTCAAGGGGAAGCGCAGTCGCAAACCCAAGAACAACAAAGCAGCATTAGACTTAATCCACCGCCATCTGGCTTCATTTTGACAATCCACAAAATCAGACACAACATTCTTCCGCAAAATCCCTGAAAAACAACACAGAACTAGTGTCAAACCCAGCATCCCCTCCCTCCCCAGCCCCTCTGAGGTCTCGAAAGAGAGGTTTCTCACAAAACGAAGAGCGATTCCCCCAAGTGACATTTCTGCAGGAGCGTTCAGGCTACAGATGTTTCCACTGTGGCAGAAGAGTTTGTATAATGCCGCACCACTTGTCATATTTACAGAGACAGAGAGGGGGAAGGGGATAAGGAACACAAAACAGGAGAAGCAGTGGTGTCGATCCATAGGCAAGGAACCGCCTGAAAGAGGCTATTGACTCTGCATGTTTGCTCAGCTCTTGACTTGACCAAGGGATAACCAGGACCATCCATCTTCTCCAGCAGAAACCAAATGGCTGTCCCTGAGAGGACAAGGTGAGCCAAAGACTTTAAACTAGCTGGGAACACTGTCCTTCTGCAAATCCACAAGACAAATCCCATTATTATTATTATTGTTGTTATAGTTATTTCAAACCAGTGTGTTGCAGGAAGCCTTGGTTTGCAACATTTGCATTCTTACTGAGGCACTAAGGTAGTCTACATGGCCTGCTAAGTGGGCTCAAATATTGCCTTGTAGATGATGGCTCTCATAACTACATAACAGAGATGTTTCTTTCCACAACAGAAGGCAGAAAGGCAACCAAAAAATCCTGAAATAATGCCTGAATTTTGTTCCCACTGACAAACACTGATTATCTACAGAAAACAAATTGCCAGGGTCTGAATCATATGTTCATTTTCACCTCCTGGCTTAGGAGTGCAAGTCAGTTGCTGGGCTTCTTATGTCCTTTCAGACACTCAAGCACTGGAGACACCCGGCCTCCAGCATAACATGGACCTCCTGTAGTTCCTGTGTCATTGCTGCCAGCTCTGTGCAGATGTCTTGGATATTCTAGGACATCTCAGCTAGCACTAGATGCCTAAATTTAGGCACCTGCATGTGATTGCAAGAGTTACCCTGCAGAGGCTATGTCCTCTGTTCCAGCATCCTCATGTAGTCCATGATTATGTATCTGCTTGCACTCTCTGGGTGCTACCTATGAAAGGAACAAGCACATGTGGGTGTCTTCCCCGTTGCCAAAACAGGCACACTAGCAAGCAAAACATTCACACTCACAAATAATACTTTGCTCAGCTTCCATGAAAAAACATCAGGACAGAAAGGAAGGCAGACTCCATTCACATGCTCGCCTTAGGGATGAATGCCACAGGGATGTCCCCAGGCATGGCCTGTGGTGGTGTTCTGAGCATGGCTGAGCATCCTGTCTTCCAGAAAGCTCATTATTGACAGCAGCATTAATGTTAACCAGGCACATCTCTGCAGAGCACTGTGTGTGCACATGCATTAATCAGGCATCTTTCCTAAAGTTCAAGATTATGCCACGGAACAACCTTGCCTGGCCTTCACACATGGCTTAGAAGTGAGGGGAAAGTCGAAGAGTAAGTTCCCTGTGCTACAGCAGTGCCACCTGCAAGGGACACATAACTTCTTAAAAAATTATCCTACTGAAACTCCCAGATGTTTCCAGTTGTAACATATGAAAGACCACATTCATATCATGGCCTGAGAGGAGGAAATGGCACACTTGTGCTAAATACTGTGGGATTGGTTTTACAGCAAAGGTTGTAGCTGCATGAGCTTCGGCACTGTAGATAGAAAAGTGCTCTCACACAGCAGCAGCTCAAGCAAGTACACACCCGGGAGGAAGGGAGGGGAAGGGAGAACAATCTCCAGTAGAACCAGAACTGTAAGCAATATAAAAGAAACACTTATATTGAGAACGACAGTAAAGAAACAATGAGCAAATAAGACACTTGTATCCCTAACATTTAAAAAACAACCGTACAGAGTACTTGATTACGACTCAGGCTAAAAGGACTGGGGAACCTACACAACGGTGAATAATGCTGACCTGTGATGCCAACAGATTTTTAGGGTAGTCAGGGCTATAAAAGACAAATAGTGTGACTAATAACAGACTTCCAGCTGAAATTATAAGCTGCTGTGATATTGCTGTTTAATTAGCTACATTTCATGAAATCATATATTTTGCAGGTTCAGTTTGGAGTTTTGATCATTTCATGATGTAGGCTTCTGCCTCCCCTCACAATGTGCATCCTCCAAGGATGCTACAGCAGCATCCCCACTGCAGATGGAAAGTTAGACACGCAGCTCCACTCCACAGCCAACAAACCTGTAAAAGGACGATGGAGTTCGAATTGCAGGTTTTTACTGATAGCAGCAGTCTCCAGACTACAGTTTCTTTCTGCACAGATATGCCTGGTACCTCCCTCTCTCTGTCTCTCCTCTAAGTCCCTTCTGCACACTGTGACTAAGTAGTAACCTCAGAGGTGGGCTGAACTCCTGATGGTGTTACAGAGGTTTCTCTCAGGGACTGAGAGCAAACAGATACGTAAGGGCAAGGTGATGGAGATGCTGGATTTTGAGGGGGTATTTCTGTTTGTTTTTCTGAAAGATAAATCCCATTTTTTTCCACTTTCATACAGGGCCTGCCAAATGAATGCTTCGTAGTGATCACAACAGGATTTGACTTGGCTCTTGGCCAAAATTATGTCCTCCATATAATTATCAAGTGAGAGATCTGCATGTCAAAGGTTTACAGTGCTTTCTTCTCAATACAAGCAGAAAAGCTCTGCACCACCCATTCCAAAGAAGTCCCTTTTTCTACTCCAGGAGCTTGTGAGGGCTCCCAAAAAACAAGTTTACATCCTCCTATGCTCATTTATCCACACCTGCGGCAGCAGCTACCTGTTCAGCATCAGTTTCAGTTATTAGAAAGACAACAGCAGAAATCTGAGAATCTTTCATACGCCTATAATAGGAAGGAAGAGTTTTCTCTATGTATTTTTGAGTTTCTCAACTGTATCTGTGGAGAAAATTAAGGCTGAAGATTACAACATTTCAACATCTTTTTACAAAAGAAAAAAAAAAAGAAGAAACCACCACTGAAACATGCGCTCTATATTCAGGTCACTACTAAATGATTTTTTTTTTTGTTCACCTTTGCTTCATCTTATTGGACATATACAGCAATGAGTTTCCCTGTGCCACTGGTGTAACCTCAAACATACCAGTGGTTTGTCAAGAGGGGTTGGAAGTATCAGTCTGGAGTTACTAAACTTACATATTCAGAACGAGGTACTTTGAGTACAGCTACTCCTGCTTCCCCGCTCCCTTTCCTGTCGTCTGCCTTTTCACTTGCTGAACTGGAGCTTCTCCAAGCAATTTGAAACAATAAGTATTTTCAGTTGGTACTAATGGATACCGGATAGGAGTCTGCAGCATTACTCATGCCCAAAATATATAATTTCAAAATTATCTCACAGTACCCTAACTTTATTCTGTTACTGGGGTACAATCAGACTCTTATATGGAAAGAGGGGCTTTGGTTTATGTATGTTGCTTTTGTTTAAGTATTGTCTTTCCCTGTATTGCAAACTGGCAATACTCTTGGAAATCTTTGCTGAGAGAGGGTATCCTATAGCAATTAAGGTGTCTCAATGGAGCTATATAAAACACTTGAGGAAAATGGAGTAAAAATTGTGAAAGACTGAAATATTCGTCTCCCGCCATCTGCTACACAGGATATATGCTATTTTACTGTTTCATGCCCATAATCTCCCTATGTACAGCAGTTTAAAGCTCTGTTCTGTTTTAAAATAGAGCGGTAAAGCCTTTTTTCACACTCCATTTACTGGCCAGCTGGAACTGCAACGCCTGTTCCTGCTCATTTACGAGAGTTCAGAGGAGAGGGTGGTGGGCAGCACCCCAGTTTAGCTTCTCTGTGAAAAAATGTTGATAGGAAATGAGGGGAAAACTGGCTGTAAAGGTCTTCCTTAAAAGGCAAGAGAGGTCTTATGAATGAGAACTGCTCTCCTTAACTTCATTTCACAAATAGCCTTCTCAAGGCCAAAATCACTCATTCAGAAAGGATCCGAGAGATCAGCCAGAACATGCTGCGTGGCCTCGCAGTGTCATTCTCACCACAGGCGGGAAGCTGCAGCAGAGCCGCAGACTCAAAACCCAGGCCGAAATATCATTAGAATACAATTATAGGATATAGCACCAACAATCGTGGAAAAGGAAAGTGCGTAACAGCAGAAAATAAATCATAGCTAATTGAAACATCATTTTAGAAGCTATTGCGGCTTACATATTAAAAACACAACAAAGTATTCTTGCTCTTTTTTAATAGAGGGGGAATAGTTTTCCTTTTTAAAGGGCACACTTGATACTCTGTCTGCTTTACACTGTGTAGTGTCATTTTTTCCATCTGTTTATTTCATCTTCCTTCAACCACTATCTTTCAGTCACTCTTTCAAAGAGTGCTAACTCAATGTCAACAAGAGGTAAGTCGAGTGGAGATTAAATATTTCTGGCATTTTGTCATTACCATTGCCAAAATCCTATTTAAAATAGTCCCTCTGAGTGTCTCTAAGAAAAACCCCACCAGGTTTCTAACCCAAGCACTAGCTCAAGGCAGTAACAGGCTGCTTTTTGGCTGATCTACCAGCCGGAATGATAGCTTACCAGACACTCTATCTGGATAGAGATTGCTGTAACCATCTTTCCGGGTTAATATTTTGCCCTTCTCTCTCTTATTATGGGAGGACCTGTTCTATTTTGATGTGTGTAACAACCTGTTTTAAATAAACAAAGATTCTCCTTAGGTCTTTTCCAGCCTACATTACTGTCAGCATGGCTGCACTTGAAGGAAGAGGTCCCACATTCTGGACTTGGTCCTGGAGCTGCTGAAACAGGACTGCTGGCCAATGTTACTTCAACAGAGGACGAGAAGATGCCTTCCCATGGAAGGAGAGGTTCAGCAGCAACCCTGTTGTCTTTCCTCTCCTCCAGCTGGTAGAACTTCATCCTTGTCTTGGTTGAACCAGGGCCAGAAGCTCTGTTCCCCACTGCTTACTGCCTGTTGAGATGCGGAAATAGCTCCAGCTTAGCAGATTGCATTCATGCAGAAGTAGGTACACGGGCAAGAACTGTTGACATAATGCTGGCTGTGAAATCCATGGTGCCTCAAATTGTTCTAGATGTCTCTTTTAGGTATTGGAGGAAATAAAAACAAAAAACAAAAAAACAAAAAATGAAACCTCCAGACAAAAATGCTTTTGGAAAAGAGTGGAAAGTTGCTTTTCCTTAACCTCATTGAGAGAGGAAGGACAGGATTTGCCACAGTGCGCTCCCATCTGCTCTGTGGCATTTTTGAGTTGGAGCACAAGTGCTCAGGCAGTGGTGTCTGTCACTGTCCTTGGGCTCTGCGAGAGCCGCTGGTACAGCAGTCAGTGTGGGGCACGGATAGACCTCCAAACTACCCCTGCTCTCTGCAGAAGTACATCCATGCAGAATAAGAACTGCAGCAGTGACCAGAATTTCCTTCATCTGTCAGGGAAAATGCAGCTGATGAAACGTCTCTTTTGTTTCCGTTCTTCAGAGAAGAAAGTCTATTAAGTGAGAATCTTTTCCTCTAAGAGGTGTCTGATTTGCCTGTTCACTGCTGTCATGAAACACAGGAAAAAATCCTCTTCAGAGTACCTTGGCATGCTGAAGACAATCTTTTGAAACCAAGTTACCACATGTTCAGAAGGAAAAGGAAAGTACTCATGGAACATGTCCCACAGGCTCATAAAAATGTAGTCATTAACAAAGATTTAAAAAAGAGTTAAGGTGTGACAGTTAAAATGGAAAGAAAATGCAAAGAGCTTCTCAGATCTGGAAAAACAGAAAAAAAACCCTTAAGAGTGGAAAGAACATGAAGGATATTTCTTTCAACTTTCTACAGAAAAATCCTAAAATATCTGCTACTTGAAAAGTCTGTAAGTTAAGAAAAGACTAGGAAGCATCCTGAAAGCAGCTGCAAATTACACATCCACCGTAGTCCTGCGAGCTGGTGCAGAGGGGCCTCCTTCCCAGCCCCCCGGCTCACAGATCATCAGAGGAGAGCCTGAATAAATCACAGCTGTATCTTTCTAACTGCATTTCAATTATTGAAAGGAAGGCTTGAGTTTGGCCTGTGCATGAAAAACACCAGCTTCCCAGAATGCTTCCCCCACTGGGTGTTTTTATTTAAAAAAAAAAAAAAAACAAAACCCAACCCAGGAAAACATGTTCCAAGCCTCTAATGAAAAATGGGAATTTTATACCCTGCTGGTGGCATAATCATTTCAATTTGCCTGGATGCAGTAGGCTCCACAAGGAGATGATATTATTAGGAAAAAGAGAGGACAAGACTTCTGTAAAGACACAAAAAAGGCAGCAGGGTTCTGGTGGAGGCAGAGATGCATTGTGAGTTAAATTGGGTGGAAACTGCAGGCTCAACAGCCCAACCCCACCACTCAAAAGGGACCTGGGTTTCAACCCAACATCTAAAATCCCAGCTGTGTCACACACAGAGGCATGCTGCAAGGCTAGCGGTGGGAGACAGCATGTGCATCTCTGCTCCCAATACACTTCCAAGTCAGCCAAGCAGCCGTAGGGACCAGATATGTAAAAACTGCAAGTGGGCTGTGTTTCACACAAACCAAAGGCCAGCAAGACAGTACAGCACAGTTTTATGTGAGAAAATCATCAGAGCTTGTTTCAGTTTGGTCTCTTTGTCCATGCTTCTCAGAGTGAGCATCACCACTCTAACAATGGGCAATCGTAGCTCAGATATCTCTTTCCTTACCTGGGGGCTACTAGGCTGTAATTTCCCCATCCAAAAGTAGACTTTGAGGTGGCATTGCTCAGCTTTTCTTACAGAACAGCCTCTGCGCAGCCATTGCACCTATGAGAGACTTAAGCCACACTTGTAATAAGAACTCCAGGGTTCTTAGATGTCTTTGGCACTTTTACGAAGTAACTAATAAAAGCATTGGCAAAACAGAAGGCAAATGGCAGCCGGCAAATTTTGGAGAGAACATTGGCTATGGCTTTCAAAAGTGGAATGACTTTTCCTTCTTACTGCATTTCCTGTGAGATCCTGCCCTTTAACCTAGCACTAAATCTCAATGTAATTACATCATACATTTTCTCTCCCTACCATGGCAAAACAGCCTAAATCAACTTGGATAGCATAACCTCAATTTATTTTGCATCACCCGAGTTAGCTCAAATGCTACTTGGGATAAAAGAAAGCCATATGCAACAGTGGAAACTGTAGTAGGGTGTGTTACAGTTTTTCCTGTAAGAGGGTCTTTATTCAGAGAGTCAAGAAGTAGAGCTCATGTGGGGTAGGGGGGTGCTGGGGGGGGNNNGGGGGGAAGTGGGCAAGGGTGCCAAACACAACTACAAAACAACAAAACTTAGAAAGTAAGTTAAGGACCTAATGATTGTGCTCTAAACAAACAAAAAAAAAAAACAAAAAAAATGGAAGTCTAGACCTGAGGTCAATTTGCAAAGCCATACACAGGAGGCAGCAGGCACACCAAGTTTGTGAAGTTAGGTAAGAAATATACAGCCTTACCTTATTTTGAATTACAAAAATCAACTTGATCCACACAAAGAACATCAGATAACATGAAACCCACTTTTAACAAGATGAATCAAAGCAGTTGGTGCAAATGGTCTGAGATGTGAGTATTGGTGCTGGCATTACTCACATTCCTCTCCCCCCCATCACATAGTGGGCAACTGGAATTTACAATTTACAACTGGCAGACTGCTTACATGTTCTCCCAATATGTTAACTGTTGTCTTGATTTGTATTGTTTTTTCCTAACATCACAGCTCCTTCGCTAGGCTTTGTTGTGGGCAAGGTTATGTACATGGCAAAGCTTCCCATATGGAACATTTTAATGGCTCTGAGATATCAATGTGATCACTGCAGTTTGCAACAGATGGGGCTTGGTTAGACAAGGAGCCAGTTACTGTGAGTGTTTTTACAATTGTTTTACGCAGCTCTCCTATCACCACGTGAAAGTAAAGCAGACAGACAAGAGACATCTTCAGGGACAGAGAAGCTGGCTAGAAGGGACATGTTGGCCGAAAGACAGAAGGAACGAAGGAAAGCAGAGGAATAATGAATAATGCATGGCTGCATCTGAATTTCAATTAGTGATCAGCCCCATAAGTACTACTTAGCCACTGACCTTACTATCAGCCATGGGATGGCCATTAATTCTCCTCCAGGTTGTGCCTCATCCAACCAGTAAGGGAAACAGCCAGCACAGAGACAACAGCCTTGTCTACTTCAGCTGTTGCAGCCCTACTTCCATTTTCTCCATCTGCCTCCATCCCCAGAGATCAGGATAGGTTATGCAACACCATGCATATTGATGTCACCTTGTGGGCAAAGAAATGTATCTACAACCTCCGCACAAAACCCCAGGTTGAAACATTGCAGCCCAAGTTACAGCTTGCAGTCATGAAAAGCAGTTGGAAATCCCTAACGGTTTGCATGTGGGGTTCAGGTTAGGTTCAGGTTTAGGCTGGAGTTATATTCCACAGAATAAAGCTGATTTATAGGTCCTCAGCTTGGGATTTCCCTCAGGGTTCCTCCCTTCATGAAGCAATGTGGCATGACCCCGCTGCCCGCACATGCTCATTACCACTTGTAATTTGTGTTTCCCTCTGGGGAACTGCCCTTCCTGGCTTCAAAACCATCCTGACAGAAGCAGAAGGTGGGCAGTGTGAAAACAGGCCTGTTGAGGGTTCAATGCAGCCTCCCACTTCTGCTAATTTCTGAAGCAGGCTGCTGGGAAACGCCAAGTGTCCGCAGGTTTGTCAAGGGTGCATGGAGCAGGCAAGGGTCAATACATATCGAATGCTAGGGCAGACGGTTTGGAGGTGGGAACACCATAGCCCTCCCCAGCTTGGTTCAGAAGAAAACCTACTTTTGGCCCTTCCACAAATTCAGCTAATCTCAAGTATAATGGAGCCACAGATCTCCTACTCTCAGGGTCAAGGAGCAAAGGAGAGGGCAGGGTCCAGGCAAGTAACAAAATAAAAATCAAATTAAACAAAGAAGGGCATTTAGATGAAGAGAAGAAGAAGGAGCTGTGTAAAAGCAATGACATTTTTGATGGAACAAAAAGCATATTAGTTGAAAGCCAAGTGTTGGATCCAGGGAGGAGATTTGAATCATCCCCTTGGATCCACTCCACTTTTAATAAAACATTAACTATTCATTGAGAGAGAGCACACATGTGCGCATGAATCAGTAGCCTGGTGGGTCTTCTTTTGAGAGATTAGACTTCCTGAGCACCAGTCACTCTTCTAGTAAATGTTAATTGTTTATCCAAAGTAGAACAACTTGAAGAGGAGAGGCTGAGCACTTCCCGATTGCCACCTCCTCGGGCAAAGTAGAGACAGGACAACTGGACAAATTCCTTAACTGCTCCACCATTCAGTAAAGAGGACACACTCACAACCCTTTTCCTCCCTTTCTTGCCAAATAGAAATATTGGGGGGTTTGGTCAGAAAAAAAACTGGAAACCAGAATCCCTTTCAGTACTATCTGACTTGGATTTACCCTTGCATTTTTTCAGCTGCAGAGCAGCCCCGGTGCTGACCCAGGGGAAGGAGCCTTTTCCAGCCCTAGCTCTCCCTGTGGTCCCCAGCCCCGTAACTACAACCACGCACCTGTCAGAAGATTTGTGGTTCATTCAAAACATAAGCTGACTAGATACCACACAGAGGCAACTGGATTTCTACAAGCACTGGTGAAAGTCAGTATGTTTTCAAAACTTGTTTATGCTTCATAGCAGATATTTCCCACAGGATCAATCCCTGCTAGCAGGCCGAATGCTTAAAAGCAGTGTTTCTCAGCCATTTTAAAATTAAAGGACAATCTACCATAGTGGGGGAAGAGAAACCACTGTTGTTCTTGTACCTCTTTTTGTTACTAATTGCACACTTTCACTTGAGCGCTGCACCGGTCAGGAAAGTTATGTTCCCATTGCCTTGACCAGAGGGTAGGATGTTTTGTTGCCATCGTGTCTCCTACCACCTTCCTATGTCTTATGAATCAGCCATGGACTGCAAACCACAGGCTGCGCGAGACTGCTCTATGGCAAATATTGCCAGCCTGTCACCATTTACTTTTTCTTGTATCTGGGGAAAGCAGAGATTTGGCTCAATCTGCAACAGGACTGCACTGCTCATCCTGATTTACACCTCAAGATGCAATGCATGTGGATGGAAAAAGGGATCTGCCATAACTCATACACATACTGAGCTGCAGGAGCCCCAGTGTGGTGGTGTTCCCATGCTGGAGGGAAGGCAGGAGAGCAGAGGGGTGAGAAGGAAACAAGGGTGACAACCCCAGGAGCAGAGGACCTGGACCCATGAGGCATGGACTGCTGCCAGAGATTCTACAAGAGACTTAGCATCCCGTGCATAGGGTGGTCTCCGAATCCTCCTGGTTCCTACTGCAGAGATCCCTTGCTTCCTACGGGGGCTGGGACAAGGAGGGAGCTAGTACTCTTAGCACATCTAGAAAATCTCTGCATTCCCTCTGCACTGGGACATTCTCAGTTGCTTTACAACTCATAAGTTTATATCAGAACTCAAAGGGGAAAAATTGCACTGACACAGTTGGGATAAAGATTTGAGGATCACAGGTTCCTAGGAACAGGCATGGGCAATGAGACCATGTAGATTATTTACAGACCAAGATGAAAAGCACCAGATGGATTTGTTTCCTGCTGTACTGGAGCTCTTCCCCCCACACTGTGCACTGCCAATGTCGTCTGGGTGCTTCACATTCCTTTCCAATTCAGAAAATTCAACTTTGTGAGTCATCCAAGTGGATGGTTGAGCTAGATCACATACAGGGCATGCCTTGCTAGGATAATTAAGAAGTTAGTAGAAAGAAGCTTACCCCAGGCCCTAGGAATTGCCTGGCACATCTCTGCTAGATGGAAAGCAGCAGCAACTTCCACATGAATAATCCTCATGTTGGAAGGCCTGCCATTAGTCCCGAGCAAATCAAATCCAGTCAGCAACTGCACAGAAGACATATCAACAAATTGAAGTATCTTGAGGGTTCATCTCTTCCTAGAAAACAATTTTCATTCCTCTAGTTACTGCTTTTTATGGGAATGACAGATGTGCTTAAAAAGTAGAGGAAGTTCTTTAAGTCTTGCTACACATGAACAGGCACAAACCAGCTCCAGTTTGGAGTAGAATCACAGAACCACAGAATGGCTGAGGTTGGAAGGCACCTCTGGAGGTCATCTGGTACAACCCCCCTGCTCAAATAGGGCCACCTAGAGCTGGTTGCCCGGGACCATCTCCAGACAACTTTTGAATATCTCCAAGGATGGAGACTCCACAACCTCTCTGGGAAACCTGTGCCAGTGGTCAGTCACCCTTTCATAAAAAAAAAAAAAAAGTGTTTCCTGATGTTCAGGAACATGCTGCTGAGGTTTATTTGGGACCTAAAAATGATAGCACTAAGAGCAATCTACCATAATGAATCCCCCTGAATTTCAGAGCTAGTCTTGAACATTTGCAAGAGTTGCCTAGAAAACACCAGTCTGACAACACCACGAAGTATAAGCTGGGCCAAGTCTTTGACTGTATCTACTGTAGACACATACTACCCATCACAAAAACATATGAATGAGAACAGAAATTATACCCACACTCCAAATATGCAACAGTATACCCATGTTCTATTATCACATATACACAAACACGTATTTTACATAGAATTATGTGTATGTGGGACATATACATGTTGACACATATCCTCCCCCACCTTTCTCAGCCACATTGAACACAAAAGCAGCTCCTTTCTCCAAAGTAAGAAACATCTCTTAGAGGAAACAGAGCAGACTTAACAGCCTGGCTCTCAGACAGTTGTATAAAATTACACACAAGCTACACTAAAAATCTAATTGTTACAGGAAAGAGGAATATTTGCAATTAAGCAAGAGATCACACTGGTATAAAAAAGAAAGAGATCAAATCAAACCTTAAGCATCATATGAAAGTGCATCTGATGTATTCATGGCATCCCAGGAAACCTGCAATTACTGTGCAGAAAAACAAAAAATTCCAGGTTCCTTGGAAGCCAACTACTAAAATCATTAAATCTTCCTGGAATAACAACATATTCCCTCATGTGTTGGCTAGACCTGTCAACAACAGGAGCCCTGAGGAATCTCCCATGTTTGCTGGTTACTGCTCTCATCCTTGGGGTCCTTACATTGTGTTGTGATGTTTGTCTCCTGGGCAGAGCACAGCTGCCTGTAACTTCCTCTGGAGCCTACAAGGACCATTCCTGAAATGACCTCACAGCTGCAGAGGGGCAAATCTGCCACTGTACTATGTGAGATGGCTATCTTGGACATCTGGGGCTCTCCATGGGACATGGTTATCCCTCCCTGCCTCCTCTTTCTCCCTTGGGACACATCTGTTTCTTCTCTTCCTTAACGCGCACTCTTCCCTGTTCTAAAGCATACTTTGCCTTTATTTATTGTCACTGCATACATAGCCTACATCTCCTTTTTCTCCTCTTCCCTCTCATCCATAGCCATTCGATCACCTCCCCTACAGAAGAGCAGCTCTGTTCAGAGGGAATGGAGCAGGATCAGCAAACTACTCTCATGTTGCAGAACATACTTACACCATGGGCGGAGATGGCCAAGAAAAGAGATGAATAATGAGGCAATTTACAAAAGCAAGGCACCTGCAAGCTCCACATCAGCACAATACGCTACTACTAGGCCTGACCTAGCGTCTATACGTGTACTTGCAGAACTGTTTCAACACACTTGGATGCGTGAGTTATTATCTCCTTGCAACGGGATGTTTGTCTTTCAGTCATCAAGCAATCTGTGCAAAATATTAATTTGTGTAATCAAAATTTAAATTACTTTAATTATAATTTAATTAAACTTCATTAATTCAAGTTAATCACATTTCAATTAAAATAAATGCCAGTTTTAATCAAGAAAAATGGTATCTTAATATTTTCAAATGTTTTCTTTTTATTTTACAGCATTTTCAGAAACACTGACAACTGTAAGACTTTCTCTGAGAAGATGATGTTAAGAAACTAAAAGACAAAGGAAAGAACTTAATAGTTTTAGTTATACTTAAATTTTCTTAGAAGAATGGCTTGAACAGAAATCTAACCTTTTGGTTTTAACAAAAGAAAACCTTTCTTTGTAAATCCTTTTCCAGCCTCTGCAACTGGGTTTATACCACTGTCACTAGAAATGTTATAGTTGTTAGTAAATGATCAAGCACAGGGACAGTACATTGTTTTTGGATTATGCTTTTTTTTTCCTCCAATCAGATCTCTTTAAGGTAAACAAAAATTCATAACAACCCTTTCCACAGACTTCATGGTTATTTAACTGGTACTAAGCAGATGAGGCTACAGTGGTGATGTATTACTCTCCCGAAGCACAGACCATGGATGAAGTTACAGAAGAACAGTGATTCCAATCTTGCAAACACTATTGAGGGTAGCTTGGATCCAGGGCTAAATTCAAGCTTGAAAGACAGCTCCTATCTTTACAATAAGCTAAGCCAAGTGAATCTTTATTCCTGAGCAGATTTGAAACAATTACTTGGGAACCAGCTAAGACACTCAGAGGCAAAAAGTTTTCACCTCCATAAATTTTTGCTTTTGAAAGCTGATTTCCTTCCAGATCAGCTGGTTCTAGAGATGAAAAAAGGGCATCCTGCTTCCAACTTTGCCTGTCCATACTGGAACAAGGCCCCCAGAACAGGAAGGTCTTAGAAATGAGGGTCCCACTCCAATGGGCTGAAGTCTGGCAGCAGTGTCTGAGCAAATTTGCCACGTAATCCATTTGAGAGGGTTTGGCTTGAGATGTTGAAAGACAAACGCATTACTGACTGACCTGCTCAAATTATTTTTGCTTGTCAAGTACCAAGGATGAGAATAATATCCTTGCCCATGTTTTGGGTTACATTACTGTAACTTTACAAATCTAGTGGTGACATAAATGTAAAGCAAAAAAGAACTAGAAATGGTGTGCAATTTGAGAATTTACAGTTCTTTAATTTGCTGTTAGGATGGCATCGTATTTTCCTGAAAGCTCTTCACAGTCTAGGCAATTAGATTATACATATAATTAAACCTGTATTATGTCTGTATTGACATAAAATGTATTGACCCTAAGCAACCACAATATGCAAGCAATGTGCAAACACATGTAAGAAAAAGAACAAAAAAGGAAGCAAAGTAAAGCCTTTCTCTACAAATAATAAACTTGTTACATGGAAAGTACATGACTTGCCCACAAATCACAGAAAGCTGGTAGCACACAGGATCTCCAAGCCAACCATTGGGGTCTTTAACTAATAATGCCTCAACCACAACTGCATCTAGGCCTCTTTTCTCTGTTTTTGGCTGATACTTGTTTCTGTGTGTCTTTATGTGCCTGCAAGCATGCATATATGGACCAATGCTGACTGTGTCAGCTCTCTGTCTCAGCTTTGAAGAGGAATGTGTCTCCATTTTGGGATGGTTTCACATTTTAAGCAAAGTTTGTCTTTACTGGTCACAGACACTAAGCAAACCAGACAACCAGAAAAGCAAATTGTATGTATTTTAGAAAGATATGTCCTAGATACTGCCTGCTCCTATGATACCATAATGAACCAGAAAGCCTAGGCACATACCTCTCTTCAAAGGCAGATATAAAATGCTTTACTTATTTCTTCCAGGGCAGGTATTAGACATACACAGGCAAAGCAGCATTGGGTTGTTTGCACACCTAAAAGAAGAGCACATTGCTCTCGCCTGCATGGCTCGGCTCAGCTCCACTCACCCAGGCAGTCCAGGAGACAGCAGCTCCTTCCTGCTCACTTCCAGAAATCTCTACCCAAAATTTACGAAACACGTAAAGAACTAATATCCAACATGCAAAAACAGGTGCAAAAAGAAAACATTTCCATGAAGCTTTAGCAGGATCTACAGTCCCAGCTGGCAAAGACCTTTGCTAATGGAACACAGCACAAGGAACAGATTTAACAAGTAAATTAAGTATTTTCTACACCTTTTATATAATGCAAGTCTCTTACCCTCAGGCATGCTGTTAATGAATGCAACTGCAGCTCTGTCCTGGCAGCCCCGCATTCAATAGCACCTTTGTCAGAGGAAAATATCAGGGTTTTCAGGCAAACTACAATAGCAGATCATTGCTTACAAGCGCTGAGTCTAATTATTGGCAAAACAGCATTTGAAGATTTAGCTTTAGTTTGCACTGGGCTTGTTCTCTGGCCACTAGCAAGTATTTAAATAGAATTAATTGGCTACTTGCAAGGTCATTTCAATAACTTTTGCAACAAAGCGTGGTGAGTTCTTGCACATACAGGGTAAATGGCACACACAGATCAGCATGCCAGCAAAGTGTGCAACACGCAGCTTCGGTGACCGAGCTAACTATTTCAGTCAGCTCCTCAGACTAGTGACCCCTTTTATCTATGCAGAACTACATATAAGCAGTACCTTTTTATATTCATCCTGATCTCTTTATAATTAGGGATCAAACTGTTGAGAGAAACAGCAATAGAACGAGCAAGGCAGTGCAAGGCTGGAGAGAAAGGAATTTGATTTTGCTCATAACTACAAACAGGTATTTTTTTCCCCACGAAAATTATGCATTTACCTTTGAAGGGAATCATGGTTCATCAACACAGCCATGCCCTATGAGACTGTATTTTAAAAACATTCAAATATTACTAGTCTAAAGACAGCATTTCTCTCGGGTACATACTTCTTTGTCAGGAGAGAATTTAAAATCTATGCTTCCTTCATAGTTAACAGCTGCATTAAACAATTCAACTAGCACCATAAATTATACAATTAGCAATCTATTGTGCTTTAGCCAGTCCTAAATTATGTGCCAATTTGTAGATTGATTGGGTAGTCTGTATAATTACACAACACATGTTCTAAATCCTATCTTTGCTCACAAAGTTGCAACAATCTGCAGACCAATAATTACTTAATGAAGATCATGAACTTCTCAAATGCATTGATTAAGCTGTTGACAGAAAATTCACACAAAATTGACAGGGAAAAAAAAAAAACAGGGATAGAAAAAAGGAATAGGCATGGTACTCCTATAAATGTTCATATAGTTCTAATAATAATACAGCAAAATAAAAGTAGTCATGGCATATTCAAGCATTTGTGAACAGTGTATTGTATGCTTGCCCAAGGGGGCAAGTTGCAGCTTGTAATAGCTGAGTCAAAATGGATAATCAGATTTATGGCATATTGCCGATTAAAAGTAAGAACAGAAAGCCATACCTTAACATGGAATTATACATTATTTTTTTCAAAACTAGTATAGGCACAAGGGTTTGATAATGTAACTTTGTCATGTTACAGTTGGTATAGGTACATTAAAAGTAGTGTACCAGGGAAAAATTACCCTAACTGTAGCTGTAATAGGCTCTAAAGTAGCCATTACCACTCAGAAAAGAGATGTTGGGATCACTGGGAAAATGTCAACACAGTGTTCTGGAGAGACTATTTGAACCATCAGAAATTATTTCAAGAAGAAAATGTTCTCTCACTGCATTCATCTGTGGATATATTCAGAGATTTTTTTTTTTTTTTCCCCTGAAGGCAATAGTAGGACTACAAGAGACACCAAGACAGCACAGGAGATGCAATGAAGATCTATTAAATCATGAAAGACACAGGGAAAACAAATAGGGGATGATTATTCCCTTTTCCTTAACACAGAGGAAATAGGCAGAAATCCATCAGGTTATCAAGCAGCAGGCTTAAAACCAACACAAGGAAACACATTTCCAACCTCTGCAAAAGGTCCAAAGCACATCTTGATCAAAAAATAAACTGATCAGAGCCATAGAGCATTAGTCTTCTATACATCTTAAACATAATAGCTTACATTCAACTTGTGGCTCAGGATTTCAAAACCTGGATTCCTGAAGGTGCCTTCAGGAACGCTGTGCATCATTTCTTTTATCCCTTCCAATGGCTTTTCTTACTGCCCATTTATGACTGTAGGGTACCCGGCTATATAGACCATTATGGAGAGTTCTTGTGCAGCAACTAGACATAGTGGAGACACAGCTATAAATAATGCTCTTAGCAGTCGAACTTACCCTGGTTTGGAGAAGGAAAAGAAGCCAAGTAAATGTAAGGATCTTGGAGCTGCATCTCCAGTAGAGCACTTCTTCACATAACAATGCTGGTGAAAGAGTTTTATAGTCTAGACTTGGTCTATGTTTCCATGGTCGTGGCGATGTGAGAAAACTACAAATTAATATGTGCTGGCACCAAGACATTCAGAGACCTACAAGCCTATCCTTGGCTTAATAGTGAGTTCACCCAAAATAAGAACAGAAACAGCATTCTGTATTTCTAATTGGTCACAACCAACATTTCATATGTGGAACTCGACATTCCCAAACTATTTGATCAGACTTTAAAAAGAGCTTGAGCTAAAATAAAAATCCATTGAGTCCATTTGTTCTGCAGAAAAAGGCAGTAAATTATCTGAATTAATGTTGCCATTGTGAGTTCTTTACTGAAGTCCCTTAAACAAATAAGCCATTAAACTAGTTCCCAAAACCATGGATGATGTCATGCAGTAATCAAAACTGAAAAGTTCTGTGACCAAAACCTGTGCTCATATAGATCATAACAATCTGGTTTTGTCCGCGGACTCCCTGTGCAACTGCAGGTTTGCACATGCGTACCTGAGAGAAGTGACCGAGCTTAGGCTTGCACGTGTGCCTTGCTCTCCAGGCAATTTACATCAAAACAGGTGACACTTGTGGTGAACTCTCCAGGATTAATTGAAAGGAAAGAAAATGAGACTCTCTCAAGACTTTTTATGAAGTCCTTCATTTAAAATATCTTATTTGGTTATTTACTTAAAGAGCTTTTAAGACGATATTGCCTTATCTGAAAGAGCTAGGTAATGAAAGGAAGAAAACCCAGTCCTTTCAACTAACTCCTTCCATCAACTGCAAACAGAATCCAGCTTATCTATTCAATGGGTTCCACATTTGGATGGTTTTTAAAAACAGACCCAGCGCCAAAATGCAAAATCAAAGTACCAATTTAAAAATATCTCAGAAACAAGGTAAGCAGCCCTTGAGTGTTAAACACTGTCATACGCCATACGGTGTGGTGGTTTAAGCTTGCACAGAGCATTTACATATAGCATCTGTTAATCTCAGGAGTGCAGTATCAAGGCAAAGTTGTCTGAATGCTGCCAGGTACAGTAAGTAAGGCAGCAGCCAGAGGCCTTGTTCACAGGCATACCCATCAGCATCAGTCATGCCCTGTTTTCCTTCTTTCAACCTTAATTCTACAAGTTTTCACATTTGGTGGTCTAGCAGAAAGCAAATACCATTACAAACTTCTGTGCACTCAAGTGCTTTGGGATGCAGGAGAACACAACCTGGGCTCTGAAGGAGAAGGGAAGCTTGAGTTGCTTTCAGATAAATCAGAGTCCAAGAAGGAAAAAAGTATGTCATTTTTTTTATGCTGGCCTTTCTTTTTCAAATCTTTTATTTCTAAAAAAGGATCTTCCCTCCTCCCTCCTTACACAGGAGGAAGGAAAGAACTGACAATACAATTTCTGTATAGAAAATGAGAAAAATGCAGTAATGCCACTTTATTTGGGGTGAGTAGAGGTGATAGCCTGCACTCCGAGTGCCACAGAAGAAGATACCACCACATGCACCAAAGAGTAATGGTGAATACAGTAATGGTGAGGTGGAATTGAATATGCTCCAGTGCCTCCTACAGATGTCACTTAAACATCCCCTTCCCCAGTGTGAGTTCCTGACCTGGCCCAGCCCTTGCTCAGGGCTTTTTCCCTGAGGTCCATGGGTTTAACCCACCTGTTGCAGTGCACTGAGCCCAAGGAAAGCAAGGATACTTTGTTGTTTGGACCATGCCAGTGTAGTTCATTTCCTGACCTCTTTGGGAATATAACTATTCCCATCAACCTTGAAAAAGACTGTTTCTGCTTTCAGTACATAATTGTGAAAAGCAAAACTTCCATATCATGGGGAAAGACCACATTCATATGGGGAATGGGAGAGCTTGGCTGGTGGCTAGAATTACCAGCCTATGCAGAGTTACTTTTGAGCATGAATTACTTAGAATGAGCACCAGAAAAAAAACATGCAAGCAGCAAAATGACTGCACCGTTGAGACCAACAGGTACTGTTTTTTCCTAACCTGGTTTCCTTTTTCTGACTCCAGGCTGGATTTTTGTCCAGAATTTTGTCCTGTCCAGCAGGGTGTACTGTTCCTGCTAACAGTGTAGAAGTCCATGCATAGATAAACAGTCACACCAAGCCAAAAAGAGGCAGCACTTCTCCAGTGCTTGCTTACACAGACTTTGCTTATACTTTTTTCCAAATTGCCCCTTTAAAAGACGCACATTTTTCTTCTTTGCTAGAAAGGACAGGATGAGGTGGAAACTCAGTCTGAGGACTCTACCACAAAGCAATTGATGGGAGCTTCCTGCCTCCTTGGTTTAGCTCATGGAATAACAACCTCTACAGCCACCACCTCATCCCTTCCAAAGAGCCTCAGAGTAGGCTTGTCAGACATCCCAAATAACGATTTTTTCATGTTTTCTACTTTTCTTTTTTGAAGGCCAATTCTCTGTCCACTCCAGGATGACATGCCTACATACCCTCCAGCTGTTCAGCAGAGACCTCAGAGCCTCGGGACTGATCTACAGCACTCTGCCAGGACTTTCCATGCTACTGCAACCCAACTGAGCTGGGTTTCAAAGAAAGACAGAATAGGACCCCAAAAAAATCCTCCACAAGCCAGCAAAATTATCAGGCTCCATAAAGAACAGGTCCTATAATGAGGAGCACCCATTTCCCGTGTAGGTAGCTGCATGAGAAAGTTAGGGGGAGATTTCTGAAGGGACTGAGGAGCCTGATGGTATAAGTAAATGCCAAGCTGGGTATTCAGAAGCTCGTTGCTTCCGTCCTGAACTTTTGGTATCTTCACGCATCTAAAAATGTGGTCCTCTGTCAGCTGAGAGAGCTGCAAAGCAGGAATCAAAATCAAGTTCCAGCTCTGACAAGATGCCAAAGGTGGCTGCCACCAACCTACAAGGCTGGCCCTTCTGTTATTTTTAGCTAACACTTCATGGCTGGTTGATATAAACTCATAAATAAATCAGTAGGCTTTCTGAGAAGAGGGTTGTTAGGAGTGGGCTGCCTTGGCTTTGGGGCCATGTAAGCAGTGCTGCTGCTGCTGCTGCACCAGGGTGTGGGTACCACCACTGCTGCAGTTGTCACCGGCTCAGTCCTCCCCATGCCTGGTCGGTGGGAGCACCTCTGCCAGGGTGGCCAGGAGCCAGGCAGGGCCAATGCCATGGTGCCACGAGGGCTGTGCCACAGCTCTGGACTCACCAGAAACCTGCCCACAGGCTCCTGGAAGTCGGCACAGAGGACAGGGACATGTTTTATTACACAGGCAGGCTTAAGTTAATATTAAATTACCTGCACATTCTCTAAGCAGATGTTTAACTTCGCTTATAGCTACCCCAGCCACACGGGCGAATCCCATGCAGAGCTCCACATGGCACAGTGCTGTCCTGCCACTTGCAGACTGTTGCAACTAGAGTAATGTTTGCTTCTGCAATTTGCTTCACATGTGATTTCTTCAATGAGTTAACCAATGCTGAATCAACACAGGGTTTTTTTACGTTTCAGGGATTATTTACATAATCAAAGGAAAATAAATCTCATAAAAAGGAATCTTATTGCAAAGGGTAAAATCTTTAACTTGTTCACAGCAGTAAAATCCATGGATCTAAGCCAGTGTAGACCAGCTGAGTTTCTGTCCCTTCATGTTTAATGATGGAGGTAAAGACCTGGTCCAGAGCTTTATGATACAAAAATGCTTTGTAATGCAAAACAGACCAACTCCACACAAATGTTCCCGACATTGTTCTTATTTCCATAGCAGGCATTTAGAAGAGAGCGGCACAATAGTGTGACTTGAGAAAACTTTATTAGGATTAGAACAAGGAAAAACTAACCAAAACCAACCGTTAATGTCCACGGTAATTTTCAAAACCTCTTTGGCAATTTCCTCTCCCCTCCTTTTTACAAATGTGGGAACAGTTAACCACTCAGGAAGAACACTTTGTAAATTTGGAAACCTGAAGAATTCCCCTGTTAGACTCAACCCACATTAAAACAAAGATTTTATTTTTTTTTTTATCTAATGAAGGATAAACATAACATTTTGTGTGGCTAAATATGAAACCGGCTTTTCTCCTCCACCACTTTAGTCAGCTGAGATTTTTAAATAGCTCTTAAAAAGTGTCATGTAGCAACCAGGCTAGCAGCACTGCAGTGAAAAACTAAGGAAAATCTTTCTGACTTTTTACATAAAGCACCCCAAGAGAAGAAACCCAGCCCACCAGAGATCAGATCTTACACTCCCTCTGCGGGATGAAAGGACTTTGTTACAGCTACAAGAAGTCAGTACAGTAGTGATCTTGTCAGCCAGAGTAAGACTAACCAGAAATGTCCTCTCCCTTCCAGCCAGCAAGACTCCACAGCCAGCCAGGGAGACTTTGCACAGCTCACACAGGGTGAGCCCTGCTGCTTGCTGCCCCGCTGGGAAAGAACGTCTGTGAAACTTGGAGGCGGTTTGATCAGAAACTTGTGACTCAGCTCCGTTTCTCAGCTTTCCTTGCAGCTTGGATAACGCCCTCCCTCCTTCCCCAGCTCCCTCCGGTACCCACCTCCAGACCCCTGACACCACGCCTGTCTGGTCAGACTTTTTTCGTGTGTGTGTGTCAAAACCCATCTACTTTTTGAATGAGTGACACACACACCATAATAATGCCTTCAGGGGATAAAGCAAGCCTGGGTTCAAAGAGCCCAGCTATGTCCAGGAACCAACTGGTCTTCCCTGCAGTGAGTGCAGCAAGAACACGGACATACCGTGCGGTCTCAAGGTATTTTTAGAGGTGCCAAGAAAAGCAGAAGGGACCAGCTTCTCCTGCCTAGAAGAAGAGATCTGGTGGCTCAGACAGCAGGTGTCTTAGCAGATTTTTGTCCAAACATTTTTGTGGATAAAGATGCAACAAGGTGCCCTACACACACACCTCTCCATGGTGTTGTCTGCACCTGACAAGGCTTGGAAAATACAGATCTTCTCAAAATGAACAGACATCTTGCCTAGGATAGTGTTAAAAAGGGCTTTTTTTGTGGAGTATTATTTAAGTTGAACATGTTGGGCTGCTTTGGGCTGATAAAGGCAAGAGAAGAGCACAGGAAGAAAAAGAAGTTTAAAAATTACCAAAACAAACAAAAAATATGGAGGAAAAAAAAAAAAAAGCATCTCCATCTCTCTAAACTGCTCAGAATGTTTCAACCTAAGCACAGCATGGAATAACTTCGTGTTCAGATGTCTGCACATCCTCTTAACAACCAGAAAAATGTTGCATCTGGATGAAAAGATCTTTTTTGACCAATGAAATCCATGGGCAACGTAATCACAAAAGCTGGCATTTTCATGCTGTCCTGTATCCACACACATGCTAGTTTGCTCTTACCTGTACAGCTGCTGTATGTTGGGAAGCTAAAAAAACCAGACCTGTGAGCTGGATGTAGATCAAACATCTTTACTACATGCAAAACCAAGCACTCTATCCCTATTAAAATTCAGCAGGGGTGATATGTCAAAAATCTCACAGACTGCCATGAAAATTTACCTTCAGGGAAGCTGACCTCTTTTATAGCCACAAAGAAGAGTTTTCACAAAAAGCTCACTTTAATGTTTTTATTACAACTGAGAATCTTTCCATGTTCCCATGAGATGACTGCATTGCATGTTATCCTGGAGACAAAGATTGCAGGACAGACTTGATAAATCCAGACAATGTTAAAAGTAAGCGGATGACGATTTATCTGCTGGGAGAAATCCAGCAAGTTCTAGACTTGTTTACTAGCCCCAGACTAGAACAGCACATCAAACTGCAGTACTTAAAACCAGAGTTGAAGCTGAAATATTTAAAAGTGTGTTTTGGAAACACTCTGTGTACACTGAAAATCTTGGATTGGATTCAGAATTTGTACTTGAAACTGCCATCTCCTAATTAAAACAATATACTCCTACATGCTCACTTCAAATGATGCCTTAAGCACATTTTGTGGATTGAATTTGTTTAGTGAATGGAGATAGGAAAATTTCCTCACAATAAATTTTCACTTATTTGAATGTCTAAACAATTTTACAGCCTCATGTTTCCTTCAACAGCCTGATTAAGCGGACTTACAAATACTAAAGATTGGGGTACAGTTTATTCAATGTCTTCCAGATTTTTGGCTGCATGATTCTGTAAGTGCTGGGCTGACACTGAATGGATTCACTTAAAGTTGGTCAAGGATTTAATAAAAACTCGTGAAGAGAAAAAGAAACATTCACACCTTATTTAAAGGTGTTGAAGATTTTTATAATGAATTTACTTTAAAAATGAATGACCAAGTTCCCCATAAAAAATGCAGAGTTTTAGAACTTTTAAAGGAAAAACAATGTAGATCTATTCTGAGAGGATTTTCTTGTCTACACAGCGGTATATCCAACAGCTTTCATTGAACCTAAGCTTGTTAAGAACATTCTCCTGATAATGGAAATGTAATTCAAAATAAAATTAAATGCAAAATTATATGATCATAAAGTCTACATGCAATGTTTCTGAGGACAACAATGACCATCTGGAACCATGTATGTAGGACCTCAGGCAAGTCACCACTTTTTTCCCCATTGCAGAATTACTGAAGATCAGTGGATTATGGAAGCTGCACAGATTTCTTCCAAAGCATTACTACATTGTCCTCGGTGCTATCTTATAAGCAGTTTATCAATGATATAATTGATATCTCTCATATATGATCCAATGTCTTTTGTTCGCTTCTCTGATGTTGCAGGATGTTTATGTGCTCTATTGAAAAGATATACCGTGGCATTTTACATCAGTAGAAGTAAATAAAAAATAATTATTCACTAAGACTAAGATGACTAAGAGCTTGTTGCAGTTCTGAGAAGACCATGGTGGCCATATAGAATGATCTGGAAAACACCATGCATTATACCAGAGATGGTGTGTCCAGAGCCAAGCATGGCCATATTGTCAGGAGCAGAAAATACAGCCTCTGTCTGCAGAACTGGGTAGGCACTAGGTTAGCAATCATCAGCTACGAGGACTAGTTCATGACAGATAAGCAACATTCAAATTTCAAAGCTGCAGCAAGAAAAACTGGAAGGTTTTGAAGAAAGGAGAAAGTAAGTGTGTAAATAAGGCACTGTTAAGACCAATAATAGACTTCTGCATGCAGACTGATACTCATATTTTAGGTGCTGAAAATCTGGAGAGGGTGAAAGAGAAAGACAAGAAGACACAGAGGACTTGAGGGCAGAAGAAACTGTCATTTACTGAAAAGCTTAATGAGTGAAAACAAATTCATTTTATAAAAAAGAAAATGTTCCATGAACAGCAGATTTCCTGATGCCTCAATTCATGTCAAGTTTTGGTGGAAAGTGGTATGAGGGAAACAAAACTGAAGGAAAATTCTCCCTAGTCTAGATGTCTCTTATGACTCCTCTACTAGACATGAGAAAACACATGCTGCAGGTAGCCTGTAAATACATTTACACTGACCGGCTGGCCCTGTGCTGCCAAATAGAGTGTGTGACAGCTGAGCTCTCCCTTCTCCGAGTCTCTCTCCTCTACCCAGGCCAATTTTTCATCAAGCCAGTGTGAACTCTCTTTGAGACTTCTACATTCTTTCAAATTTTTTTGGAATCAGCAAAGTATTCCAAATACGTTAGGTAAGAGAAGCTGATGGACAAAAGGAGACAAAGATCACAAATCTTGTCACTGCAGGAGCCAGAAGCAAAATAAGGCTGTCTTGATAACATTGTGAACATGTATGTACCTTCACTAAGAAAAGGTATTTGGGACTAAGAGTGCTCTTTAATCTGAAAAAAGCATGCCACCTTTTAATTGAAAAAGCTTGCCAGATTCAAGTCAGAAAGGCTGACTTTTTCTTAACAAGCGAGGGCAATAATTCACCATGTGAACAAGTCACTGAAGAGCTGATTCTATGTCTTTTACATGTTCAACACTAGATGCTGATCTGAAAAAAACATATATTAGCCAAAGTGGATGAATTATGATGGCCTAACGTAAACCGGGCAGACAGTGGTCCCTCAGGTCTTAACCTCTGTGAACCATTCCCTAGCATGGCACAACAACAGTAGCCATCCCTTAGTTGTGGATGCTGTCATGCAATAAATAGGTTGGTGTCAGCAAGGACTCCATGAGTAGTCCTAAAAAGTGGGCGGAACGGACCGGCTGTGAACATGGGTCTTCAACCTGCAGAGACTGCAAACTCTTCAAAACACTTTTCTTTTTGCTAGCAGCCCAAGTACGCCCTGCTTGGGTTCTTTGTCTAACAAAAGACTGTAATCCATCAATCTACACAGGTAAGCACAGCTCACAGTATGCCATTGGAAGCGATTGTTATTCCCAGCCATAAATAATGCCTTGCCCTTTCTATTCAGGAGTGCTGCAGCACTCCACAACTGGCTGCGCTGCTCAGCGCAGTAGTGATGCAGGTAAGGGCTGCAAGGACTCGGCACAGCAAAGCTCTGCGAGTGGCAGCCTGTGCCAGCCACGGCGGAGGATCGCCCTGTGTCCTCAAACAGGGTGCTGCCATAGGAGGGACACAGGGAGAGAGAGTGCTTATTCCAGTTGGAATGATCTGGCTATTTCAGCCAACTCTTGCCCCCTTTTAAAAAGCAGCTGTGAGACTGCAAAGTGGTCAAGACCACATTCTATGTCTTTGTTAGACAGGATGCCTGGTACCCATGGCCCGCATTGCTTGGGAGCGCTTCTACAATTCCAGCTCAGAAGGACAAATACCAGCTTCCAAGCCTCCATCTTCTCCACCACATGCTTCCTCAAGGATCCAACAAATGCCCGACCTTGCTTGGCTTGGGAGTATTTGCTGCAGCAGATACAAACAGAGCTGTAAGTGGAACACTTCCTCTGCAATTGCGTTCCCCTCTCCATGCTGAGTGTCACGGGCCAGGCTCGGTCACTGCTTGCTTAGGCAGGGCTGTCGGCTAGCAGTGTCCCACTGTAACCATTTGCAGAGCAAGCCCGGTGGAACCTCATGCTCCATAATGAGACTATTGCAGCAAAATGCATCTGGCAGGAGGAGACAACTTGCAAAAAACGAGGGTGAGAAGAGTTAAGTGTTGGCAACCCTAACAAGCTGGATTCCCAAAACGAACTTGCAGGATTTGGCAGAACTCAAATTACATTTTTAAACAGTTACTGTAAGTGTAAATGTTATTTTATCCGCCCCCTTGAACTGTATCACCCTGGCCAGCCACCAGGCAACCACACCCACACTGTTACTTTTACAGCTGCAGAGAAGGGGTCAAGAGCATCTGTGTTCTGTGTAATTCAAACCCTATTATTAAAGTAATTCATTTGCAAATAAATCATCCTTGTTATGCAGCTCCAAGTAAAGAAGGAATAAAGTAAGAGCTTGTAAGCTTGAGCTCATTTGTTGAATGTAAATCCTACTCCCTTCCCTGACCACATTTAAACAGTTAACAAGAATTTGGTCACCAAGGCACCTCTCCTTATTTCATTCAAATCTGGGGAAGCTGATACAGTAATCATTAATGAAAAAAAAACCAAAAAGAAAAAAGAAAAAAACAAACCCAAAGGTTTATAAGGTGATGGCTCTTCCCAGGAAAACCGAAAATGTCAAAAGATCTTACAGCACTCCAAGGTCTAACACTGAGCCCGTAACCAGAAACATTATTTCTTCTTATTTTCAGTATCACTTTTAGTATGAGCATGTGAGTGTAAACCTGGCCCCTGAGTCATCGACTTCAATGGAGGCAGGATCTCAGCTACTGTGGAGGGCTTGAAATCTGCCAAGTGATTTCTGGGAGGAAACGAGTAGCCTTATTTTCAGAAGCACTTTGCATGATCTGGCATTGAATACTTAGGGGTCCAGTTCTGCATTCATTCAGGACCTTGTGTCTACATCAACCTGCTCAAGAGTTGTCTGTTTGCTGGCGTTTTTTTGTGGTTTTTTTTTACTCTCCCCTTTTCCCTTCTTACAGGTCCATGTTTGGAAGGTTTTTCTGGATTTACAGGAATGTCACCAGATCTTTTGAATGATAGGCCAGAGGCATAACACATTTTCCTTTAGTCTTTAGGTAAAAATTTAAGGTTTGTTTACTTCTGCAAGTCCACACATGGTTACGGCTTTTTCTAGTACCTTCTTCCATGTTTATATAAGATACTGGATATGCATGAGAACTGAAAACAAATTTATTGTTAATCAAACCTGGCCTGCAAGATTCGTTACATCTTTAAAAAAAACAAATAAAGGAATAACTTGTTATTAAGCACAATGTTATTTTATGCCTGCTGCAATATTCACAAATATACATAAAGATTATTCAGCTTTCATGTGATGAATTAAAGCCACAGGATGAGCTTTAAAGTGATACCACAACCAGAGAAATACTATGCTGAAAATGAAACAGCCAGAGCCAAACTTTTGTCTTACGTTATGGTATAAAGAATTTTGAAAGAAATCTCCGCACTGCATATTCAATGATTTAAAATAACCATTCCTAATGTAGTGTATTTTCTCAGGCCCTGTATTTTAGGGCCCTTGATGGTCTAGCCACCCACTTGCGGCTGTGGCTCCAGACCAGATCTTGACCAATATCCAATCTGAAATACTTTTTATATTTTATTTTTATTTTCATAAAGATGATGTATTTATATTCACACACAGTTTTGTAATAACTACTTGAATAAATCCCACCTGAAAGATTAAATTAAATTTACTTAAATTCTTTACTGTCTACTGTCTACTGTTTCATTATGGATTTTTCTAAAGATGCCATGCTTCTTCTCACTATGTGGCCATATGGCCTATAAACTTGAAATAGACTTTTTCTACAGGAAGATGATATTTCCAATAATTTTTTTCATTGCTTTAAAGTAACATTATAACACACAAAAAAAAAAATTTTATGTATTAATATCAGCAATATCTGGAAGTCATTATGTTTTCTGAATCCCACACTAAAATTGAAGAGCACCTAGTGGAAGCAGCAAGCATGTTTTTGGATGCTACACACTAATTCCTACTGCTTTTTTCCTCCCTATGGTCTACGTGACTCAGACCTCAGGTGCTTCACAACCAGAGCCTGGATGTTGCAAAGTGCCTTTCTGAAAGTAACGCTGCAAGTTTCTGCTCAGAAATTTCTTAGCAGCTTACAGGAGAGAAATGATAAGCCACCTGTCATGCAAAGTCTGGGCTGTTATAACCAAAGGGAGAACTGAATGAAGAAAGTATGAACAAGCAGAGCAGACTTTGTCAGTAATTCAGCGTTTTCCTCCACCTCCCCTTCTCTTTCTCTCCATGGGACCTACCTCAGACGTCTACCGAGCGCAACTGTGGTAACAACCTGTGAGGAGACCGTTCCCACCACCAGCTCTCCTGCCACTGTTACTCTCACGGCACTTGCTACCCATCATCTGGAAATTACCTCATCCTTCGTCAACACTTGTCTAGTTGTTAGAGGCTTGGGAACCTAGCAGTGATGCTCCCTGGCTTTGCCAGGGAATAGCCTCACTTGCTGAGTGTCAGGATAAAATTAGACATTAGTACCAACAGTGTTGTTACTCACTGTTCCTCCCCCCTTTTTGGCTCCTCAAATATATGAAAAGCAAAGTGGCACACTATTTTAACACTTCAGAGACAGACATGCCAGGCAAAGGACACGTGGGATTTGGGAAAAAAAGAAAAAAAAAGTATCAATGGTCTCTTATTCACCCGTCTTCCAAAAAACAGTGCCACCAAAACAAAGGCACAACTGTCCCCGCACGATAAAGGGCTCATTGATAGTGCTGCTAAAAACAAGCTAGCATAGTCCTGACATGCCCGTCTTGTTGAATCTTCATGAAACTGTTACAACTGCTCGATTTCAATTTGTCTGCTCCTGTCATGATCATTGACAACTAAAATTGCCATAAGAGCAAAGGAAATGCCATGCCAGCTCAGGCAGTCTCCATGCACAAGTAGAGGGTACCTAAGAAAGTATTAGGAGGAGGGCAAGGCATAAATAAAGTGGAAATTCCAAGTAAATTATCTATTGCATCTGACTAATGCTTTTTGAATAATATTACCTTTTCGGTTTTTTAAAAATCTGTAGCCCTGTGTCCTACATTTTAGTTCCAGGAGCATGCACAAAGGCAGCAGGGTCACAAAAAGTCACATGGGAGCAAGTACCAGAGAGGACAAATCTTACCCAGGCAAAATTAGAAACAAAACTGAAAAAATATTTCAGCATCATTACGATTATATACCTTCTTGTAATTTTGACAATGATATAAATACAAGGCCAAGGGGTGATGCATGTAACTCATTATCTGGTTTGTTGGCAGTTCTGCTAAAAAAAATTCATGGTTATTTTTCAAAGTTTTCATTAAACCACAAAAATAATTTCAGTTAGGAAGGTGAAATATTTGTGTTCAAATTTGTAAAGCATTTTGAAACAAAATCATTCTTAGTTATACAATATGTTGTTGATATTTTTAACATGATATAGAGGCTTTTAAAACTATGTCCTATCTTTCCCCAGTAGGAATAATTTGCTGTGATAAACCCATTTTTTTGAAAGCATACTAAATTTCTGCCTAGGTTCATTAAGGAAGTTTGAACTGAAATATTTCACTCAACCCTTACTCTCTCAATCTTGTTTAAACTGAGATTTGTTAAGCTAAGGGAATAGCACTGGTATATTCTTGTCATATTATCAGCCAACAGCACTTAGAAAAATGCCTGCTGTTTTCCAAAAAAATAACTGTAACAAGCACACAGGGAAAGTGATATCTCTATACAAATTACAAAGGGTGAAAAAAGAGAGATAGATTCTTCCTAATCTACAAGAATGCCGAAAACTGAGACATAAAGGGATGCTTTTCAAGCACTCGGAGCAAGAATGCTGCTAAGTTTATCCCATGGAGCTGATACACCCCAGCATGACAAAAGTGACAATAACTGTGTTGTCTTTATTGAGAGGAGTGCCTGTGAGCTTACAGAAGAATTTGTACCGAGCAAGGTCTAAGAAGCTGTTCATCCTGCCTGCTGTTCTTGAGGCAAAATGCATTGTTTTTTCTTTATGTTAACCTGCTGGTAATACCTTTCCAATTTTAACTTTTAGGGCCTGGAATAATTTTCCATATAGTGATGCTGACGCAGCTCTGCCTGCCTATGGCATGACAAAATGTGAACAGAAGGGAATTATGTGTCCTGATGAACAGATACCTGGCCCAAGGAGGGTCTAAAGAACAACATGGTTATAAACAGACTCTTAAAGAAGAACGAACTTCTAAAATATTAAATTTGAGTGAATATTTAAAAACACAGCTGCAAGCTTCAACAAAGGTGAAAAATTGCAATTGATTTCAGAGACTGGAAGGTGATAATAACGTTCCACAAAGACACATGGTCACAAGATGAGCAGTGATGACTCTTAAAGAGATGCAGAATATTAAGCACCAATGTTTATTACTAGTAAATAATGGTTAGTGATTTGTCTTTTTTATTAATGAACTCCAGAATATGCTTCCACATGGCTCTTTTTATTTCACTCTTGTGCATCAACTTCTACTACCTATACTAGTTTGTGCTTACATTTCTTTTCAATGAATTAAAAAAAAAAAAAAGGACAGATGTTTCTGATTTTCCTCTATATAGATGACAATGTAGAAATGTATTGTGGAATCTGGCATTGAGTAGTTCTTGAAGTAGAGTTACCACATGTCCCAATCACAAAACAGCAACACATAGTATAATGTTTCTGGAAAGAATCTTGCTGCAATAAAATGGATCACAAAAAGTTTGCAATCTATGAATTCTGCCCAGAATATAAACCACCAAAGACGCCTCCTATTAAGTATTTGAAATTGGAAACCAATTCACAGACCAGGGTGGGGGCAAAGAGGAGGGGGTGGAAGTTAGTTGTACTTTACAGGAAAATGCATTCTTGTTCAAAAATCAGTGCAAACTGCTGATCACAACAACGCATTTTTAAAATCACGCAGAACATCTTTTGCAATCTGGAAAATATATTCAGTGAACATACTATTTGGAGAAAATTATAATAAATTCATAAATCAAAAGGAGGACTAGCACAACTATCTAGTTTGATATCCTTTATCACACAGGCAAGAAGGCTTCCTTGAATTAATGCCAATTTGAACTAAACACATCTCCTTTAGTGAAAAATCAACTCATGGATTCAAAAACTCCCAGTGTAAAACTTGGTAGATCACTTGGTTGACAGCTCGTTATATGTCACAGGGTGTGTGTCCAGGCTTGAGGGTGTTATTTCCCAGGGAAGAACTTAAAATTTTTAGGTTCCTTTCATCCCCCTTTTCAAAAGCTGAGCAGTTTGCTCGGCATTTTTCAGCACGCTCACACCAAACCTTCTCTCAAACTAATGGCATCCATGCCCTGGACAGAAACCTCCTGAGCATCCCCTGAATCCACATTGAAACAACCCCATTGGCACTTCGGGCCACACTGCCACCTTGGGAGCTCATGAGTAAATAGACAAAACAGAAGCATCCCTCATCTCTTTTACAGTTGCTTTTCATAAGGTCCAGCATGTTTCTTGCATGTTTGCAGACCACTTTTCCCAAGCAGCATTAACTGAGGAGCACACCAGCACATCTGGGGCGGTGGGTGCCCTGACAAAACACGTCTGCTCCCACCTTGCTTGACCAAATGACCCACTGAGGTTCCCTGAGCAAGTCACCTCAAGCCTTGGCAACTTATTTTATCCCACCTTTAAGATAAGACTTGGGGACCCACAGCAAGGACAAGGACAGCAGAGTGACCTGTTCAAAATCATTACAGAAATGACGAATCACTCACACAGACCAAACCATACAGGCTCACTGTTATTAAAGAGGGAATTCTTAGGTGCACCGTCTGGACTACATCCATGATTCAGAGCTCCCTCAAGCATTTTTATTTCATAAAATGCAGACAAGCTCAGGAAGCTGAGGGTTAATTTTAACCCATGCCTCTCACCAATTAAGTGACCAAGTTAAAGCAGTGTGAAGTGTTCAGAATGGGGGTGACTGCATAAAAGCCAGCACTGACTAGCAGGATGCCTGCTTCACCTGTCAGGCTTAAAGAAGATGCTTCTGGTTCACCCTTCAGGGGAAAATCTAGCAATTCAGGAGCAGGGCAATCCCTCCTGTGGCTGCTCAAAGCACAGCTCTCCCCTGAGGTGGAAACTTCATCGAGTGTCACAGGCTAGTGGGAAGTTTCACATTCTGTGTCACTAAGTAGAAACTTTCTTCTGAATCTGGTTTTACTCTCAACCCAACAGGAGGACTTTCAGGCAGCTCATGCTAGGAATGGGAAAGAAGTTACCAAACAGTAAAAAAAAATTTAGAAATGTAGAGAAACCGAATAGTGACAGTACAAGAGGAAGACAGCCAACCTTTTGGTGTGGTTTCTGGATTACAGGGCTACCACAGGGAAGATGCCAGGCATGTTTAATTTTTCCACTCTTTTACACATCTCTCCTTTTGTATGTCGTATTTAGAGTGACAGCTTTTGGGGAAAGAGACACCTTGTAATTTGTTTTATATAAAGCTATTTCGCATAGTAAAGCCAAAGTCTACCAAGATGCAAATGATAAGATGTACTTTAGACACACTCCAACCCCCAGGCTTCCTACTGCAGAAATGAAGGAAACCAGCAGTATCAACAGCCACAAAAAAGCTATGACAGGACATAGGACAACATTTCCTAAAAGTCAACAGTCATCCTCAGTATCAGTACAACACTTCTTCCACTCCTCATCTGTGACATGCTCCAGAGGAGACAGTGGGAGCAAGTGCATGTCCATGGGGCCGTTCATTATCAAACATATGGAATGCTAATGTAAACACCTTGCATTTACTTCATGCTTTGCTTTTAAAGACTTTTGCCAACATTAATAATAATGCTACTACTCATTTTGTAAGAGCTTTTGTAAGGATTAATTTGTTATGGTCATTAGAGGCCACTGATCTTTACCACACTCATGTAATAACATACTTGGTGTACTCTCCAAAACAAAAAAAAAGAAGCCAGCTGCAGTACATTACACTTATGGGGATCCAGTGATTCTCCTCTACATATTCTGATGATGACATGCAGCCACATACGATAGTCTCTTAAAGCCCATGTCTGCTCTAACCCTCCTATTCACCTGTGAAAAGTAATTGTCACAACATCTGCCAATCTACCATATCTTCTCTTTCATGAGGGCACTTGTAAGTGTATGCTGATGTACCAAGCAGTACTGTTACTGGCATCTCTCTGAACACTTCTTTTCCCTCAGCATGGCTCACCCCATCCTCCCAGCTTCTTCCAGAGGTCTACAGAAAGATAGTTGGCCCGTCACTTTGTTTTCTAATTATTCCAGAGAATCCAAGCTGTGGCCTGACAAGCCCATAAGGAATGGCTAATGTTATTCAAATCCTGATGAGTGACATGGCACACAGCACTGGTGCATGAAGAAACAGGCTGGGGTTGGTCTCTAAATAAAAGTTTCCTGCCCTGCTCCCCATTACTGTCTCATCAATATGCCTCGCAACCCTTAACGCATTCCTCCTCCTTACCCTTTTCTGACACAAAGACCATTTCTCCTACTTCAGAGATGAAAATTGATGGCTTTTACCTGGTGGTTAGTCCTGTACTTCAGTGACGGGTAGTAGTGCCTCTTCTTTTGCACTCTCGTAATATTTTCCCAGCACTTCCCCAATCTCCTCAGCCCCCTCCCCAGCTTCTGAGAAATATAAGGCACAGAGAGACCACAGCCCAGCATCATCCCTGCCTCCTCCGGAAAGGAAGCAAAGCTCCTACTTCAGGCAGAGCTGTTAAGTGCCTAAATTTAGCTGGGATGAATCTGGGATTAGACCATCAGAGCAGGGAATAAAACCAAGGCATCTCAAGTATTAGGCTAGAGTCTTAACATCATCCCCAACATTGCACTGGGGATCTCTGCCATTCAGCAGTCCAAATGTGCAACATTAAAAATGGCACTGATAAAGACCAGCATTGAATTCAGAGAAAGTAGAAATCAGACCTTTAAAAAGGACAGTATTTAGCATATATCATCACTTCCAGTCTNTTTTTTTTTTTTTTTTTAGGGAGAGCAATATTTGTATTAAGCCTGATTTTTTCAGTAAAATACTGGAGCAACATCTAGATCTCCATGTGCACATGCAGGAGGGGGCCGCCACACACCCCATAGTCCTGACCACCCACCTTTACAAGGTGACCTCACGCACCAGGCTGCTATGGCATACTGCAGTGCAAATGGACACTGTGTTTTGCTTCGTGATGGTGTTTAATTGAGTCTGTGAGCAGTCGGACAGGTAGACAGCCCCCAGTGAGTCATGGATGCTTGTGTTCAGGGAGTTATGCCTAATGGAGGCAATTGCATCATGTTGGGAAGAGCAGAGCAGCCAAGGCACACCCCTGCGTAAATGGTGCTTGATGGTATGCTTAATTATAGTTAACATGCCTGGCTGTATGATCTCAGAAATCAGAGCTGGAAAAGACCTGCTACATAACCTAATCACTACCGCGGTGAAGTATGTCTCCCTTCCTGTTGGAGGCAGTGAGGCTTTCACTGCTTTCCTTTGGAGGAATAGTCCATATTTTTTACTGTGCTCCTACTTGGGAGTTTTTGCTGTCTCTTGTTATTACTTTTCATTATTTTCTGAGTCAACCCATTTCCAACAGTTAATGGCTCCTTCCAGCCTCCTACTCCCACCTGCTTAGTGCTTTACTGAGTGCATTGACTTGCACCTGCCCTTCAAAACAGGGAGCAGAAGCAGCTGCGGAGAGCCCTGACCTCCCTGTAACCCATGAGGGGGTCCCCGCTCCCACAACAAGTTTGGGGTGCTCATCTGCAAGGCCACTGCCCAAAGCAGGGACATTCATGGGGATCATTGCTGAGCCTCGAGCCCGGATTTGGCTTCCTTCTCTCCCCCCCCTGCCTGTGCTGCCCATGCCCACACATCTAAGGCACCTTCCACTTGTTTGCTGATTTCTTCCTACTCTGCTTGCTGTGTCACAGCTATCCACAGAAGGAAAGGATTATGAAATATAAAAAGATCACTTCCCTTCAATTTTTTCTTCTCACCAATGTTTACATATTTTGGTCGTGCTTGCTCTGGGCTCCTGAAATTTTTTCAGCATCACTGGTGCAGCAAGTCACACTGAGACAGGACCCTGTGTGTACAGCACTAATCCCAAGTCATAGCCTCCTTCCCTATTATTATCTGCTGAGCTCTGATGCGGGATGCATCACCACAGGAAGTTAATCCAAAATTTTCCATCCGGTAAATGAAGAAACACCTCATGCATACAACAGGGAGTTCAGATGTGCATTTCTCCACACCAAAGTCAACAGAATCTGCTATTTATTTATTTTTTAAACCCCTAGATGGCTGCTGTGCACTTTTGACCTGCTGTCAGTTTGAGCAGAGATTAGCTATTCACAAGATGCAAGTACATACTGCAGCAAGGATGCACTTATATAAGTATGAAATACCAGCAATTTCAGTGATTTATCTTCCTTTCTCTGCATTCAGCACTGGAGATGATAAACAACAGTGAAAAGAAAGGAATGGGTCTGAAGCTCAGAAAAAAGCCTCCTATGTTCAGGTGACAGGTTCCTACAGCGAGCTGAGGCTGCCGGCCAGCTCAGGAGCTACACAAGTTTTCAGAGTATGCAAATGGGCCCTTCATTTCTACCAGTCTTTTAGCAGAGCTCTTCAGGCATTTTTCAGGAATGTGTCATTTTTACAAAGTGATTAAAAAAAGAAAACAACCCAGTTTTTGTTGTCAAGTGCAGACAAACTCTGGATAAGAAAGTATTTGAGCAAAGGTTAAACCTTTGTACAATGCTGCAGAGATGTCTTGGTGCTATGCCTGGGGATCAACTGATAGCTCTCTGACATGGTCGTGATGCTGGGAGAGAACTGCCTGAGTTACCTCATCACATTTGCTCATTACTTATCGCTATTTTGTTGTTGTTGGCGCATAGTAAGCTGAGACATGTCTGCTTTCCTGGAGAAGGGCTTGTGATGCACACTGGTGGGCTGCATCGCTCGCTGCCAAGCTGGAGGCAGCAACACGGTGAAGGGTCTGGGCGGGTTTGGTGATGGTAATGGGATGTTAATGCACTAAATGAGGACGTGATTTTCCTGGAAGTCCCAATATCTGAAAGATAATGTTCAAAGTTGTGAACCAAAGGAAAACAATCTTTTCTCCCAAAGAATAGCCCAGTTGAGAAATAAAAGCAGATGTCGGAAGGCCACATGACCCAGAACAACTCAGAGACATCCAAAGTAATGCTTTAAAAAAAGAAAGCTCACTGCATAATTTAGACCAATTAGTCTCATTGCATTATTGCTGTTCTGCAATAGCGCTTGGCTGCCTAATGACAAATAGCTATCTTGCTTTCAAAATTGCCATTCATCATCTTTCCTGAATTTAAAAGAAACTGTAATTTTACAAATTAAACAAAGACATATTTGGGTAGATATTATTTGAGAATCTTTTATGTCACTATGATAGGACAGATCTTTCCAAGGGACGAAAACAGAGATAAGATAAATGAAAAAAATGAATGATGCTTAAGAAAGTCAGTAAGAAGTAAACTTGTGAGCAACTGCCCTTGGCTGGCACCAAAGCAGCAGAAGCAGCAAAATAAAATATTGATTATATGTGGTTCAATGATTTATATCAGATCTCATCAGAAAATAGTTATTCATTCCTTCTTCTGCTCTTGAAATGTTTTCACCTGAAATAGCCAAAGTTTTTGCAATTGAAGAAGTAAAAAAAAATTTTGAACCTGAATTGCATGAGGAGAGGGGTGCTGTCATTCCTGCCCCTTTGCTAGGTTTTGGAGGAAAACCACACTCCTCATGCTACAGTATGTTTTATTCTCTTTGTGAAGAAAAGGCAATTCCTCATGACAGTAATGTGGTCACAATGCATCACGTGAACAAAAGATGTGCTGAAGATCATCTTTTCCAGGGAAACACAAGTCTCAGGTACCCAAACAGAAATTCCCAAGGAGGTTTGTGGCATCTTTACAGCCAAAATGTTTATGCTTGGGTCATATGCTTTAGCTTTTGGACAGATGAATAAATAAACAACTTTTCTGGATACAAGATGAATGTTCATTTTTTTTCTAAAAGACACAATTTCCACACAAGTGACATATTTTTAAAAAGTAAAAAACCCTTAAACCAACAACCTTGAAAATATATTTATCAAAGAAGAAGTGTTTTTGTGAAAATACTTTTTATAGGAAAACACACATCCAAGCAGCAGACCAGTTTCTTTCAAAATACAGTTCAAACTACATGAATCCATGCTTGGAAGTGCTGCTCTGATTTAGAACATTATTTCTGGACATCATAAAAGAAAGTAACTTCCAATGTTGTGAAGAGAAGCTTCCTCAGAGAAAGCCTCAGCAAGCTGATGCAAGGTTTCTGCCACCCTCCTGCGTCCCCAGTTTGCTGGGAGGTGCAGAGAGCAGCCAGTGCTTCTTTTCTGAAAAATACCTTAGAGCTCTATTTTCCAATATTGAACTTTTAGGGATAATAAAAATCCATTAATTTAGATACCAAGAGCTACTGCAGCTGCTCTTCAACTATCCACTTCACAGGGGTATCTAAAATTTCCATGTAAAACTTTTTTTTCCGCAAACCCGTGGAATTCCCATCATAGGTTACCCAGTGCCAGAGTCAGTCTAAACGGAAACTGTAACTATCAAATGCAGTTGAAAAAAAGATAAAAGGCAAAGGGTTTGTGTTGATGCTCTTTCCAGGATCCTCAAGAAAAATGAATGAAATTCATAGTCTTCTGGCATTTGCAGCAGCTCTAACCTGAAACCGTCATGCTTATTTAGAGCCTTGCCAAGAATATTTTCAGGTTTCGACTGAGCAATCCACCTGAAGCAAATGCTGAATTCTCCCAGACGTTAACTCCATCTAATGCTTTACTGTTTCTACATGCTGAGAACACATACGTTATACTCTGACTCAGGGCTGCAGTCATGACATATGGAAGTTCTTAACTTCCCAGGCTCTAAAGTAGACGGACATGGTTTACACTTCTGCAAAATTCCTTTAAATGACACATTTTAACATTTTTGTGTTTCTGAACAAAAACCAAAACACACAGAGCAAAAAGGGGATTATTAACTAGAGTCATTAAATTGCCAGGCCTAATACATCTCAAAGGGGAAAAAGAAACAATCTGGAATCACAACACTGACCTCACCTCATTTCTTTTGAACCTTTGTAATGTCTAGCATTGCCCAAGAATAAATCTGTAACAAAACTATAAGCCGTGTAGTTTCTCTTTTAGCTCTAATGTAATACATCAACTCCTTCAGGAAGAACAAAATCTATGTTGAAAAGTTGAGGTCAGTACAGCTAGAAATCGAATGGATTTGAAAAAATCTCTAAGATTTGGGTGGCTGCTTTCCATCCAGGGGGTCAGTGCTGTTGATGGGGCTGTCTTAGGTGAGCAGGGAGGGCGGTGGGTGTCAAGGGAGCATCCTGTGCTCTAGGGAAGGGGAGGACAGGGGAGAGCGGCCAGGGTGCCTGCTGCCTCCCTGCCCTCCCAAGAAGGAGGCCAACTTTGGCACTCAGCCGGTGACTTTGCAGCCTTGCCAGAGAGTTTATCCCCAAGAGCCATTTTCCTCCTTCCCCAAGAGAAAGCTTTTCCCAGTGTTTAACCTGAATTTTCTTGGCTGAAATAAAAGTAATTAGTTTATATCCTCTCTACCGATGCCAATGAGGACAGACTAGCCCCAGTAGCATTTATGCATCCTTTAAGGCTGCAGCCTGGTCCTGCACTACTGCCCTTATTAGACAACAGTAAACTTAATTCATCCAGCCTCCCTTCATCGATCACAGGCCTCGGAAACACAACCTCTCCCACCGCTGCCCTCTGGACTCGCTCCAGTTTCTCCAGACCCTCTGGAAATGTGTCATCCGCCGTACTCCAACTGAGGCACTATACATGTTGAGCAGGATGGAAGGATTACTTCACATTTCTCGTGGTCTGTATGCCTGCTTATACAATCCAGTGGGATGTCTGCTTTTTTTGCAGCAACGCAACTCTACTGACTCACGGACAGCTTGTGACACCCTGCAACCTCTAGAGCCTGCTGCCTGGACACACCACCTACATGGCCGCCTCTGGTCCCACATCTGCACAGTCAACTAGTCCTCCCTCCACTGACTGCTGCAACGGGCAACTCTCTCCTCATCATAATCACACTAAGTGACAGAGTCTTGGGGTACCTCTCAAAGGCTATTTAACTGCACTTCATTAAATTAATTTTTTTAAAAAAGGAATAATTACCAGCAGGTGGCAACCCCCGGGCATGATGCAGAGCCCGTGCCACCAAGGTGTCGATCTTCCTTGTCTGCTTTGTAGGGAGGGAGCAGAGCTGATCCAGAGGAGGTTTTCTGCATGGGTTGCTGCAGAGCAGAAGGACAGGCCCGGGAGAGGGAGCGATGCAGAGGGTGGCTCACCAGCTCTCACCTCCCCTTCTCTCTTGATCCCAGAGGGTAGACTGGGCTCGGTATGCCTGCAGCAAGGCTGCCCAAGCAGAAAGTCCATTTCTAACATCACCACCTTTGCAAACAGGCTTTCCTCTACAGCTGTCTCTGCTCATCTGGAAGCAATTTAAGGCTGTGATGAAATACATGCCCTACACATGGGGAGGTGGGAATTTAGCTTGGGGGTTCTTGCACAGACACGCGCACACCAGCTGTGGGAGTCACTGCCTGGGGTCAGGCTCCCAGCCGACCTTGAGGACCATGGTGTGGGGAGGGCAGCAGCATGGCCACCTCCACGGGCTTGCCATCCTGCCCAGCTCCTCAGGGATGAGATCTGGGGAGTAACAAGCCTCCTTTCTCTGAGTGGAGTTGCACAAACAAGCACCACGCAGGATGGAGCTTTCTGTTCTGCTTTACTACATCCTTTATCAGTTCACAGGAGATGTTCATGCACTAAATCTAATTCAATCACATGTTTATTTATCATACACTGTAGAAGGAGCCTCAGCTATTGAATAAACATGTGGCAGTCTAAGTGGGGCTCCTTTTTTGAAATGCGTCTATAGGGTTTTTTTCTATGATCTGTGCAAAAAGGCACATTTGTAAACAAATCGCAAGACCTATTTATACTATAGCTCAAGATATTTAGACAGTAGCATTTCAGAGACTTTTGATGGAGGTGGTAAACTAGGCTGGAAGTTGATCTGACAGTTGATCTGAAATAAAAGCTACAATTGTTTTTCTAAAAACCAGCAGATAACACTAACAGGCTGGGATGAGTAAGAGCATGGAATCCAGATCAAGACGCTAGATGCAGCAATCTGTGTACTACAAAAACCTCTGTCAACTGAAAGAGATTCACATTTATAGAACAAAAAACAACAGCATATTTCAATCATACAAGAACAGAAGTGGAGCAGAGCTACCAAAATCCCCAGCAGGATCTCATGCTTAGTAAGAGAAAATTTCATGGTGAGCAACATAAAAAATAATAAAATAAAAGCCAAGACCAATAAATGGCTTGAATCCATAGACATATTTTTTGGATGACTGGTCGGGTAGGTCAGCACAATCTCTACAGTTTGTTCTAGAAGAAATCTTGATTAGGTTCATTCATACAGATCTTTATCACACATGTGAACCTCAAGTTTTACCATCACTCTAAAAGCAAAGAGCAGATGCAAGATGGAAACCAGCCAAATTAAAGATGGAAACAAATGCTCTTGCAGCAGCACAGTTGTTAATGCCTCTGGAGGGGTACAACTACATTGAAATACAAAATATACAAATGTAGCAATTTTTTATCCTGGTAATATAAATGTCAGATAAATAGTTCCTAGCAAGGTCATGCAACCAAGACAACTGGGGGAGGGAAAGCCCACAGCACCTGGATGACTAGTATTAGACATAATGAGAAGGAAAAAACAGCCATAAAATGTTAGCATACTGCAGCTCCCGAGCTGCCTGCGTATGCAATCCATTTACAGCCCCAAACGGCTTCGGCAGAGTCTCTGGAGGAAGCAGCGTTCAGCAGACTGCCTTGCAACACCAGCTCCAGGAAGTCATCAATCAGCCCGTGGAGAGTTATGCTGAGATTCTGCCCAGACGAGAGGTTATCAGCAAAAATATTGTTCCTGCTGAAAAAAAGTGGAACCAAAACTGGATGCTCGAATACCTAACCAAATCGCAGCCTTGTTGTGATCAGCAGGGAAACTCAACACCGTTCGCAATCTGGACGTCCCTGACCATCTTCTGAGGGTCTTGTGGAGACAAAGCAGTGTTGGTGATAGTATTTCAGCATGGCAAGATGACACATCAGCAAGAAATAAGCTAGCTCTTACATGAACTAGGCATTTTTGACTGGAAATGAAATGACTAACCCCCAAGTCATAAACAAAGACAGCTACATGGGGTCAGAGTGAGGATCCTGCCCAGCACCCTGCTTCTGTCCCACAGGAGGTGTCCAGGAAGGAGCAAGAGCACAAAATACCTACAGAGAGATGCTTTCCTGGCACCTTCTCCACATCACCTCTGGTTGAGGAACCTTGACCAGAGGTTGCATCCTGCTTGATAAAGAAACTACATGCTTGAATCGTCAATTCAAAGAAATGAGGGCACTGAAAGTAATACTACTCACAGTGAGGGAATACACATCTGGATACTGGGAAGCGAATAAAATAGTAGACAGCTGAGGTGTGAAGTGAAAAGGTGTGAACCCCTTCAGTCCACCTCAAACCCTGGGGGAGTTATAAAGCACATAGATAATGGGGCTCCAGTCTCCTGCTGTCTGAAGTATCTGACAGCCAGGAATGCTGGCAGCAAAATGGGAGGTTTTGTTCTCTGGCATAAGCACAGTGTCTGGATCAGGGTTTCAAAGTCAAATCTAGTGTCACATGACAAGGTCAATATTTTCTCCAGCCGTGAGTGTTACACTCACTGTGACTTCACCATATCAAGTCCCAGTGATGGACTGCAGGAATCATATCTAACTGGCAGCAACTACTAAGATGTGGGGTTCCTATCTAGAAATAGCCCCCCCAAAACTGGCTAGCTGCCACCTAACAAAACTGGTTAGAAAAACATCACACTGTGGTGTTGAGGTGAGGGGAACCTTTTTCCTTTTGGCCACCAGCAATTGTTACACACACAGACTGACAATCTTCAGAGTACTAAAACTGTAAGTGATAACCTGTTCCTCGGCAAATACAACAAGAAAAAAAAGGGCATTTAAAACAAAAAAAAGTCTACAACAAATTTCTATGAATTTAGAACATTTAAAACCATAAAAAAACCCATCAGCATTTACTATTGCCCAAACCTTTATAAAAGAGATATTTCTCATATATTCATAACCTTCAGGAATGTTGCCATAATGTGGAATGGTATTTTTCATATATTCTTACTATAGGTTTAGTTACTAAACAAAGGGCCACCTATTAATTTTTCATATGGAAAAAGCTGCTTCCCAATTCCATAATCTGAAAGATGACTAATAAAAAAAACTATTTTCGCAAGAACAGTAGTAGCTTAATCTAGCCATTTTGCAGGTCCCAGCAAATGGTAAAGATATCCTACATTGTCTTTTATACCTCTACAGTCATGTAAGAGCTAAGCATATTCTGGCCATGATGCATAAGAACACTAAATGAGCAAATTTGTTGGAAGTCTGTCTTCAGAGGATGAGTACAGGTGCTGCATATCTGCTTGTGCACCTAGTGGTAAATATTTCAAAATGCTCAGGAAAATAAAGGAAGAGAAGATCTTAAACAGGAAGGGAAAGTATAAAGGAGCTCAGCAAGAGGTTAGCAAGGAATCCTGCTAGCAAGGTGAGAATGAGAACACCCCAAAAAATCCGGACTAAGAAATGAAAATTAAAAAAACTTATTTCACTGAAAGCAGGTTAGAAGTTTTTGGCTCAGTGGCTTCAAGTCACAGTGCCTCATTAGATATGTTCTTCTTATTTTTACCTTTCCTTCAATGTTCTCACCACTTCTCCTACTTGTACTATGATGTATGATATGATCTGCAAAGCCATTGACTAGCCATTTTGGGCCAATTTCCTTACAAGCTGATTTCAGAACAGTTGCAGATGGCTAGTTTTTTGTGCCAATGATGCTGAGCATGTGAAATTGTTTTATCATCCAGATGATTGCTTTGTTTCTGTGGAAGGAAAAACCCCATCTCTTCCATTTCATCAGAAAGCAGGAATGCACTGAATATTTTTGTCAATATAGACAGTGTAAAGTTATATATCTATGAAAATTTCAGTATACTATAGTATTTCTAAGCCATTTATGGAGGGCAACAATTTTACAAAAATATTAATGTTAACTATAATGTGTGAACCCAGAGAGAGATTGTGAAATAATCTCTCTACTCTGTTGTAATAACAGTTTGATAAAATATCCATTTTTTCTGACTGCTAATCAGCTGTTTTTAATGCTAAGAGATTATGCAGCTAATTCTTACACCACCAGTCATAGCAAGGCTGGAACACGCTATTTTTTCTCTTTTTAGAGCTGAGTTGCGGATCGCATGTTTTGTACAAGAAGCCTGTTCCCAGAAAAATATTTTCCAAGTATACATTTTATTTAAAATGTTCTTGTAGCACTTGGAGTTTTCTGTCTCTTTATCTGTTGCCTGTTTTCATTTTGTGAAGTTTGTCTGTACCCCACAGAGATGGCTCTTTCACGCTTTTAGTAGGGAATGTCATACTCTTACCTTAATTGCCTGGCACAAATCTTTTCAGATTTAATGGGTTTGAGACTAAATTTTAATAGAAATACTAGGGTAACCCTTTCCGTCTCAGGCAGGCTATCTGACTATACAGCACAGAAAATCTCACCTTTTTTTTTTTTAGTGAGAAGTATATTTCTACTCTAAGAACACAACACAGATTTGCCTTTAGCCAGAAAGCTATTTCTTAAAATGAGTCATCCATGAAAACAGATAGGTTTAAATTACAGAAAAATGCTTTGCAAACTAACCAGTGTTGCAAAACCAGAAATAGCTCAGGAGACCTGGAGAGACTCCAGTTCCACAGCATTCATCCATTCCCCCAGTCCCCAGCCATTCAGTCTTCCTGTCATCCTCCCTCCTTTTGGGAGATTGTTAAGTTTTGGTTAATGCAAGACTAAAAATCTGTCCAGAAATGCTTGTGTTAACAGGGAGTAAGAAACAAGTCATTCCTTCTTCTTTTATTATTTCCAATAGGAGAGGCACATTCGTAGAGGCTGTACTGAGCTTTGTCTTGTCGTCTCTACCATGACTTTTGTTACACATACAAATTTGGGACAGCATATTTAAGTAACAGATAACCACAGAGCATCTCATCCAATACATTCCCTTGCTTGTTCATGGAAAGAGTTGACTGCAGCATAGCACAGTGTTTCTGTCTGTGGTTTTGATGAGCTGAATCCAAAATCAACCATTTTCTGTTCTGTCTGGGGCCATAAAAGTCAGAGCCTGTCCTGAAAGTACAGGCATTTTAGATCAAGAAGAAAACTCTTTCAGCAATTGCAGAAGAGCCTGGATTATTATGCAGCACGTAAGGCTTAGACTGCATTTTACAAAACCTTTCCTGCTGTGACACACTGCAACCCGAACTCATCTATTTCAAGCATGAATTTCTTTCTGCCTCCTGCTTGCAGAGGTCTGCTTAGGGACAGGAGCTGAAGCAGAACTGAATTCCCAACCCCTGTCTCCTCACCAGCCAATGCAGCTAGCCAAGGCCAGCCCCTACCCAGGCCCAATGCTACATTGCAGCCTGCATATAATTATTTGGAGAAGCGATTTTCATAAAACAGGGTAGCCCTGTGACTTCAGAAATATTTGTAGGAAAAACTTTGTGGTGTATGTACTTCTTTGCAGAACTGCGAACCCTGAATCACACCACTTACCATAAGTCAACATCAACACACGCTGCTGATGGCCTGAAGATTGTGCCAATAAGAGCACTACGCTGTGCATGTCCTGGTCTACCTTGCCCTGAAAAGCTTCTGCTGGCCACCGTTTCCCTAGTCCTCTCCGTGCAGACAGGTCTCAGTCCAATAGTAACTAACGCAAAGTGTGTTCATAGGAAGGGGAAGACAGAAAACATGGGGGAAACTATTTAGATGAAAATAAAAAGCAGATCAGGTGGTGAGTTCCCTGCCAGGTCAACTCTTGACTTCCCTCCTGGCTTCCCAGGCCAGAAGGAAGCTCTGTGGCGCGGTGGGGGCTGGCAGGACTGTCTGGGATCTGACCCTCTGAGGCTTTTCTTGCCTTCCTTTCCCAATAATGTTAAAGTACATCTTAGCTCAGCAGCTTCTTTCTTTCCTACGTTTGGCAGCACGGTTCAGAGCAGAGACCAGCGGCAGCCCTGAGGAGCCCTTTTTTATGGCCTGTTACAAAGGATTGCTCCACTGCAGGTAAGCATGGAGAGGCACAAAACACTTCCAAGTTTCAACTTTTATAGCTGGAGTATCTATGTATCTTCCAGACACATTCCTAGGTGTCTAACATTTCAAAGTGCTGAGAGTATCTGGTCTTGGCATTAATTTTTTGTGGTGATTTTGAGGAAGGATGTAAATACTAACAATATGAAATATACAGGTAGCTTTGGGTGGAGTTTTTTAACATTGTCAAGGTTAACCAGATGAATGTTTTTCAAATATTTTAATGAATCAAGTACACCTTTAAAAAAAAATATTGTGTTCATCTTTCTTTGTTCACCTCAAAAAACTCCCACCAAAACTGCAGTATTTTATTTCAACAGAATTAAAGGACATATGGGAAGGAAAACCTGTAACTATTTTAATGTCAAATGAAGTAGATTAACTGTTGGACATTTGTCCTTGCATTTACTTTCTCCAAACATGGTTTGTTAACACTGAAATAAATTCACAGTATTTCTCCATGCCACTGCATACAGATTCATTGTTTGCACCTACCACCTCTTCTTCCTCTTTCCCCTCCTCCTTCTCTCTCCCCCTCTCCAAAAAGGTTTGACCGAACAATTGCACCCAGCTCAATCACCATCAGCTCTTCCAGGCATTTGGCTGCCTCTATGTAATAGCTGAGGATGGGCCCCCAGCTTTGAAATCAGACAACCTGTAATACTGATACTTGCAGTTTCCAGTGGGAAATGTCTTACTTCTGTTCTTCTTTCCCATTATTCTTTTTCCTTTCTTCTTTCAGTGCTGTCATGCTCATGGTTGAAGGAGGTATAAACAGAGTCTCACCATGCCACAGAATACATAGCAGCACTTTGGGAAGTTTGACAAACTGGAATATATGTTTAGATTTCCTGACTTGGAGACAATGCAGAAAAGAGGGTTCTGGCAGGCTTCCTGGAGATGGGTTGCAATTGCTTTGCTCTGCGATATACAGTAGGGGTTACAGGCACTTTGAACATTTACAAAGCACCAGTTCAAGAAGAACAAATCATTTTTTAATCTTTGTGTTGTAATTAAATGCAACTTAGTGGAGTTTCTGCATATGAGAAAGTTGACTGGCAAAAAATCAGATTGCTGTGAACTAAAAAGAAATTATAACATGACACTGCACAGCATGCCAGTATGGCACAGTTCCTCTCAAAGTACCTCTCAAATTTTGTTGTCTCTTCCTCCTCTGACTTCTTTAGGAAAGATGTGCCCCTTCATCATTTTCCCTTCTGTGTGACGATTCATTTCCTGCACACATGGTATTTGGGACAGTTCACAAAATTTCACCAGATCCATGGATCCTGGGAAAAATGGACTGGAATTGCCAGGTGATATTTGTGCACATCGCTATGAAAAAGATCTGATCTAACTTCATGGCTATACGAATAACCTGGTTTGTAAAGCAAATTTTAGTAGCAGCCGTCTAAATATATTTGAACCTTTCCTGGCTTATTGTAGTCTTTGGTCCCTTGCTTGCCTTCTCTACGGCATGCTGTCTTTTGAGCATCCATAGCTTCCCCACACACGGCTTCTTCTGGCCTCCTTCTCCTCCATCGCTGAACTGCCTTCTCTTCCCCTTCAGTGCCCACAAAGCCCCAGACAGGCAGATCCCTCCCCAGATCTCCTCTGGGTTGACTCCTTGCATTCCCCCATGTTTCTGTCTCCGAGGCAAGTGAGACAGAGGCAGGTGGAAATTACGCTATGAAATTCCAAATTCTTCCCATTTTTTTAACCTAGATGTTTCATTTAAAAATTTAGATCATTGTTTATAAGGTGAATTTGCACTTGTCGATAACATCATTATTTATAGTGCACTTTAACTCAAGTGATCAGTTTTAGTCTTCACCAATTTGCAGTTTTATTATTGTGATTTAACAAACCCAGATTCTTAAAACCAGGAATTTAATGTTTTCTGAAAGGCTGAACAACTAGTACAAGAGGTCAAGCGCACTGAAACTGATCTCTCAAATTCAAAGAAGCTCTCATGTAAAAGCAATGATTTTTAAAAAAAAAACAAACAAACAAACAAACCAGTCACAGAAACCTTAAATTAAGCTGGGAAAACACTTCATAAACATATTTGTGTCAGTAGTTTGTATAGAAATCTCAATGCACAAAGAACACTCCTGCCCCTAAGGCACTCGGCTGCCCCTTGCTCTGTGTGCATTGCCTACAGTCTAGAGCAGGCAACTCACCCTTAAAATAGTTAGTATAATAATAATCATAATCATATAAAAATATTCTAGTTGATCTTTTTTGGCTAATGGCCAGAAAAAAACCCAGCCATAAACTGGTTAGAGAACATGGCAGGGGTTTTTTTCCCTTCCATGTGCAATTACATGTATTTCACCTAGCAGATATGACAAATAAAGTCATTGGTAATGGATAAAATCTTAAGAAAAAACAAACCTGTTTCAGACACAGCTCAGCTAAAGAAAAGAAAGCTTCAAAACAAAGCTCCACCATACTGCAGTGGTGCTAGGTTTTTTTATCATTTAAAGGCAATCTCTCTCAGCATAGGAAACCTTCAAGGGAATAATAAGGCAATTCAAATGGATATAAGAAGAAAGCCAGGACATACAGAACGAGACAGCTTATTGCATTATTCTGAAATGATTAGCTCAAATATGCACATATTAACTCACATCACAGGCACTTTCAAGCAATCTTTCTGCATTGTACTGGATTGTGTTATCTATACAAATCTAGGTAGACAAACATTTTAATTCATAAAATCACAGTGTTGATTAGGATCATGAAGGATGTGCAAATAAAATTCACAGAGAAAAATCAAGCTCTTCCCAAAAGAACAACAAAAAAATGAGAGGACCTTTAGGGAAAAGGTTTTAGGAAGCAGTAAATACATCTGAGAGAGGCAAGGTTATCTGGGATTTATAAATTTTTCCAAATATTTATGCCAGGTGCTAAAAAGCAGCATTGCCCTTGCTTAAAACTATTTGGACAAGCAGACTTACGGCTTTCCTCTCTGTGTAAACAGTATAGCAGCATTCTAAACAGATTAATAGTGGTATCTGTTCAAGTCAAATATTTACGTAAGCTACATGAGTGGAAAAGGTAGTCTAAGGAGAATATTCTAACTGCAAACTCTAAAAGGTACTGAAGTATCCTGCATGCATGCAAAGAGCCCACCTTGACCAAATCACATTGTCAAAATGAAAAGGTTTCACGACCTAATCCATCATTTCCGGTGACCTAAGAAAGATTTTCTCTCCCTTTCAGAGATGTCAGAGATAGTTATGTTTGTGCTAACCATCACAGCAGAGAGGTAAAAGCCTGCAAAACCAGAGTTCAGTGGCCAAGCACTGGACTGAGAAGGCATCACAGATTCTCTCCAGTCTTACTGTGGTTACAATTATGAATTAATAACTAATGCTCAAATTGTCTCATCTGCACCCAGGTGGAAGGGAAAGCAGAAGAGGAGAGATGGGGACCACACTGCTGCGTCATGTCGCAGCCCAGCAGAGCCGCTGGACCAGTCAGGGCTGCTGCCCTCAGGCCTGGCTGCTCAGGTGCAAGCTGCTCCCATGGGAAGCTATCGCTGCTGTTGTTTGCACAGCAAGGGCCTCAGCCTACTGTCAGTCTGTAACGGAGGACAGTATGGAATAGCTCTTCTAATCCATAAAATCTTTTGAAGAAACTCAGATTTTATGGTGGTGTTCTGGGTCAGGCAAAATTGACAGACACTAAACCAGGTCGAATTTAAGAAGACTGAAAAAGCTGAGGCGGTGTTTGTCTCCCTCTCGTACCCGTGATCAGTGGATTTGAAGAAAACTTTAGACATGCCCTTGCTTATGGATCAACATCACTCATACATCTCTGTCTTAATTTTTTGAAGTTTTCAATTCAAGTAAGAATTCATTTCAAACAATATGGAATTAGAGCAGCACATTACAGAGGCTGAACTATTTTATAGCTTACACCTGACAGGTCATATTTCACCACAATGTTTTCAACATCTGCAGATTTCTCTTGTTTTGTGGAAGACAGAAGTAAATGTCTTGCAGAACAGGCACCAGAGCGGAGCAGCCAAGATTTTTAGGTGGCACAGCTGTACTGCCTCAAGAGCTGGATGGAAAGCTTTCTCCGAGAGCAAGCGGAGCAAGGAAGCCTTACACTTAGCTACGTGTATTCACTGTTGTTTTGTTAAACCAGGCATTTGTCTTCTCCTGCTCTAGAAGCCAAACAGTGGTTAATTGATCTGGATCACAGAAAGACTGGTAGGAGCAGTCAAAACAAGGGAAAATCCCCTTCCCCTAAAGCCGGATCTCTAAACACCAGCACCAGCAGGCTCTGGGAAGGTTACAAGCCCAGCAAACCCACTACCCCCCAGAATTGCCTGGTTCTGCACCACAAGGGGCTGCAGTAGAGCCCTGGACCTGGTTGTTCTGGGGACCTAAAGCCCAGGCAGAGAGAGCAGAAGCAGCAGAGGCACTGCTGGGCATACACTCGGAGGCAGAGAGCTCCAGCGAAAGTAAGTGGGGGGCTTGTTAATTTGATGACTGGTGGCTTTTCAGCTTGGGGCAGTAAGGGGAGTTTGTGCCACCCGTGCAGTCTGTGGGAGGTGATGCACCTGGTGTGCAGCTCCACCAGGCCAACATCTCCTCTCCAGCCTCCACGTGCGGTCTGAATTTGTCTCCATGTTCAACTGGAGCTCCAAACCATGGCAGCACAGACCTATTAATAAATGGAGGAAAAGGAAGATAAATCCTCTACGCACAAGAGCTGCAAACAAACAAACAAACAATCAAACAAAACTTCTGCAAAGGAGCAGCAGGTTGTCAGGGCAGAGTAGGTTTTTTTCCCCAATAATTTCAGGCAGAAGTGTGCAAGCAGGTGATAAAGGTTTTTGAGAGAGGCACTGTCTTACTGAGGATGCAGGAGTATCTCCACTTGCTGTGGGTGACTGCCCTGGGTGGCACGGGGTGGGAGCTGGTCCTGCGCCCGCAGCCAGTGGGGAGAGAGAAAAGGAGGAGACAAACCCTGGTGTGGATGCAGGACCATCTGGTGCTCCCGAGGGAGGAGGCTGTGAGCTTCAATGCTGCCCTGGCCAGGAGCCCTGACTCCCTCAGCACAAGTGTTCCTCAGCAAAGGGCAGACAGCTTTCTGGGTACCTTTCCCAAATGGTGTTACATTCTTATCAAGAGCCACAGGCTTTTGCACAGCCAACTCGGGTTCGTACATGCTGGCCAGACTTTTTTGCTCCCCTGCCTCACACCCTGTCCCCATTTTCAGGGGTAGAGAGGGACAAGGGAGTCAGCCCACCCCATTGCATGAGGTCCCCAACACAACACCTCCTGCCATCCCTGGTTTGGAAGACCCTGCGGGATCAGCAGCTCGCACTGCTGAACTCCTCCTGACTTGTTTTTGCAGCACAGGCTCCAGTGAAGAAGCCTCATGTAAGACCTGGTTTTCCAGCTGGTTTTCAGCATTCCCAGCTGAGCTTTCTTGCAGGAAATGTGCACCTTGGAACACAGCCATCTGCATCGGCTGTAATCCCGGTGGCCTTCCTGCCTTGCTGGGGCTGGGGATAAGAGCCATGGAGCCTGGCACAGGAACTGTCCTGTCCTGTCCCAGCCTCAGAAAGGCAGAAAGTTAAAAAGAAAACACAAAACAACCCAAAATACACGACTGCAATCCACTGTTGCTCAGCAGTGGTGCGGGTCTGATCGCTGCTCTTCACATGAAGTTCAGAAAGGCTTTGTTCAGCCTGCACAATGTCCTCCTATCTGAGCCTCAGCCTGCAAGAAATGCTCACAGTAAAAAAAAAACCAACTGTCAAAAATTAACTTTTGTATGATTACAGACTGGGACTATAAATCCTGAGCTCAAATATGAAGGATAAATGGGCTTGGATTAAATAGCCCACCTTCAGGGGCTTGAGTGCTGAATTTCAGCTATCTTATTCAAGTACAGGGGTGGGGCTCTAAGCAGCCATACACGATTTCTGGAAATGTCATTGCCAAAGCAAAATTTGTGACGATGAGTGGAACTAGACTAGAGTCTATTCTAGAAGATCAGGAAATGGAAATGGTGTTTTCACTTAGATTTAGATGTCTGGGTTTCAGGGGAGTCTCCTCAACAAGCAATACTTCCACTGAATTTGTTTTGCAAGTGAGGGGATCGCTGTTGGAGGATGATGACTGCTGGCAGTCACATCCCCGGCTCTTATGCCACAAACATTGGCTTTCAGAGGTTTGTATTCACAACTGGTCTTCCAGCCACGTTTCTCCAAAATGTTGGGTTAGCATTTTGGGAATGCTTCCAGAGCAAAGGCCAGCATCTTGGTCTTGGATGATGATACCTCTTCTCCTTCCTCCAGCACTTACTGGACTGGCAATTCAGCTTGTGTCATCTAATTGCTCAGACGAACTGAATCATACAAAATCTGGTCTGACTCACAAGAGGAGATTTCATATTCTTGCACACAGGCACACAGGAAAGACTCCCACATTTTTAAATGATTAAAATACAGCAATTTCTGAAAGAGGCTGAAAACATGGTTCTGCCCTTACACTGGTCAAATCAGAGCTGTCAGATCTGCTATAGACACACCAAATCCTTCTATTTTGTACCAACAGTACAAGCCAATCAAACACATTATCACCTATTCTAACTTATCGATGCAGACATTTAACTTGCAGAGTGTTGAGAGAAAGCAATTTCCCATCTCAACTAAAAATAATAGCTCAATTGCACCCACGAAGTGTGAAACTCTCTTCAAAACAGGAAGGAGAGCATGCTTTCTGGGTGAACAACACATCTAGATGTATGTTATTTTCTAGTCTGAGTGGATTCCTTTCCAGAGGTCATCTTTTTTGCACCACTGCTTATGTATTACATATTTGTGGGTAGTTAGTAGACTTTAGTTTATGTAATTAATAAATATTTATAATAAAAAGTTCACAGAACTCTGCTTTTTTAGATAAAGCTCATGAATATAAAGCACTGCATAGAAAAGTAAAGTCACTTGAAATCTAGTTTTATATTCTGGTAACTTTTTTTTTTAACATCTTGCTGTTGTACAGTAATACCATACCATAACAGGGGAAAAAAAGTACATACTTTGGGGGTTGGGTGTGGGAGGGGGAGTCTGAAATAAGGATTTTGAGACCAAACCAATTTTAAGAGAAGTTACAGGAAACCCAGTTAAATGGATGCCAAAAATTTTCCCATGAGCCAAGCCAAATTCAATGTAACCCAATCTAAAGAACATCAGAGGAACACTCAGAGCCTTGCTATGATTATCTATGCCTGTGCTTCTACACACAGTCCAATTTTCAGTGCAGTGTGACTTAGCAGGGTGTTCATAAATAGATCCCTAACCTTCCACTTAAGTCACATTAAAGTGAATTAAACATCCGATTGTAGTGCCATACCATACAGTCTAGATAACAGGGCGAGGTATTGATTGAATGCGAACTGCAATTATTCACAAGCTCAGAAATACCTGAATAGTTCTTGCCCTCCAGCAGATTGCATGCTACAGCTGAGCTGGCAATGGTCTTTGTCCAGTTAACAGCATGATGATTTTTTTATACTTTATGGAGATAGGTTTATCTCATTCCCTCCCTTCCCCCCTTCTCCCAATCTAATGGCAATTAATATGCAGACACACTAAAGAACTTTATTCTTGAATGCATCAATTTGTAATTTAATACAAGAGCTCCAGAGCTAGTCTACTGCCACATCAGTAGAGGGACACAACTCCAAATTTAAGCAATCTTTCCCCCAACACCCTCTGAATTTAGAGACTGGCAGAAAACAAACCTTGTTGAGCTCTCTTGATGAATCACAGTTACACTCAGGAGTCTCACACATGTCCACTGGGACAGAAATAAACAACTGCACTTAAAATAGGGTTTTTCTTTTCTCTACCCTCCCCCTGCTTTCTCATCTTTTCGATAGATGTGTTCTTTGGCTTCTTCCTAGTCACAAGAGGAAAACAGAGGACACATTAAGCTGGTAGTTCAATGTACATAGCTGAAAGGCGGAAAATCGAGCCAAGGAATCATAAAATTTCCAAGGCTAACTGCTGAAACCTTCTGTGTGCTGACTGAGCTTATATGTTTGTGTGCCTTTACGAATTATTCTGCAGATAAGAAAGGACCCTTTGTAATTTTTATTTTCTACCATCCCAGCCAGTCCCAGCAAACCAGCAAGCCTCAATGGCTCATGCTTGCACCAGCTGAGCTCTCAGCAGCAGCTTATCCTTCCTTCTCACCTCCCAGACCCCTAGTGTAGGATGCCAAAGGACCCCTCTTGCCGGGGATGATCACCAAGAACATGGCCTTCGAGGCCAGACTGCCCTACTACAAGATGTCAAAGCAAAACCCAACTAGACCTGTGGCTGTGCAGAGGCCAGAGCAATGAGCATAGAGCTGTGGTGTGTTTCTTTCAGCAATCCAAACTACTGGAGGCCAAATGAGAGAATCTGGGACAGTTACAGCCTAATTTAGGTCTGGAAGAAAAATTCCTCATTGGATTGAGTGTCTGTTGTCCAGCCCAGAAATTGCAGATGTGGATCACAATGACCTATCCAACAACCGATGGTGGGGAATATAACCTTGTAGCTCGCTGTAGATGAAAGGAGGTGCCTCGAGGAGCTGCTTGAATATCCAGCAGCAGCCAAGATGCTTGGAGGGGCCATGTACACGTTGTGGGGTGGCTTGCCAACACCATCATTACAGAGCCTTGGCTGAAAACATCATTAACATATCCATGTTAGACTAACAGGCCACCTCCACTCAGACGAAGTGGGCAGTCATTCACGGTATAGAAAGAGGCACACAAAATGCCTTATTTTAATCATGTGCATCATAAACATCAATCCTTCCATGGTACTAAGAAAAGCTGCCTCAATATTGTTCCTTTAATCTCTAGTTATTCACTCATCAGACAGCGATGAGCTGTGATGAACTGCCATCCTAACCAAGGACAAACCTCACACACCCAGTCACAAGCAGTTCAGGTCCTTGAAACAGATGGTGAAAGAAATATCCTATATAAATTAGCAGATTTTGCTAACAGTCTACAGGAAGAAAAAAAAAGCCTCTTTTCTCCCAACAAAATCCAATTCTGAATAGTTTCTGAACAGTTCAGAAAAGCTGCACTTTTCACCAGCAAAGACTTCCACGGCATTGGTTATTTTCCGATCCATTCCACAGTATTGTGGCAGTGCTTTGGCTGGAGGATTTCCTTGGCCACAACAAGAGCTGAATTTGAATTTCAAATATTGCAGTCCACACAGTGGAGACTTCCCTTTCAGGAAGTGCTTTAGTCTTCTGAACTTCAACTTAGGATTTTAGGAGGTTTGGCAAAACACAAGGATCCATAATTGTGCACGCAAAATATTGAAAGTGTGAGTGGATGCCGACAATCACGTTCCATGCAGGCAGAACAGCTACATTTGCACAAAATCCTTTCCTAGCTGAGGACTTCTGATCCAGAAATGTATCATAAGGCTTACAGGTGTTGTTTTTATTGTACAGTCAGTGAAATTAAGAACCCCCAAAATACTGACTTCCAGCCTTGTACAGCAAAATAGTGGTAGAGAAGAAAGCATAAGATCTATGTAATTTGTCTGGTTTTCATTGCTTGGGTATCCAAAGATGAGCGGCAGCAGGCGTGAAAGTAGCAGGAGGGTGACTAGAGGAGCCTGGCTTGCCCAGGGACCTCCTCACTGAAGAAGTCACCGACCACTCACTAGCCCATCAACAGCCGCTGAGCAGCAGGTTTTCCCAGTGCAACTGATATGGGCCAAAATACAGCCTGTTCCCTTCTCTGCAAGACAGTCACTTCCTACAGATAAGGAGGCAGTCTCTTGAACTCATCACAGCTCAGCACAATACCCAAATCACTCCAAATTTTGGAGCCTTAGGTGTGTGGCTCAGTGTGAACTATCTCAAGAGACATAGTTGAACAATTTCAGGAAAATGGAGTTTAGCTGCTATTTTGAGTCGTGTACTGTATGTTTCTCTTGATGTGCTTTTACAGTTCCCTCAGCATACAATGAATCAGGAAGAATAAATACAAATGGACCTGAGGCGGTAGCCTGCTGATAAGTCCATTCTACTGCTCAGCAGTACAATCTAACGCTGTGTGTGACAAAATCAAAACAACCACTGTCCACCCCACACCATCTGCTGTAGCTGTATTTTTTTTTCTACAGTGACAGCATAAGTGTGTCAAAAAATATGAGCACATCATGTACATACATTTATAAACATATACATACATATAAATTTCCAGTACTGTACTCAACCGTAAATGGAAACAAGTCAACTTGACAGTTAGCCAATATAAAGAGAGCTAAAAGAAATTTTAGCTCACACACCTATCCCTACTTCCTCTGCCAAGATGTGGTTTAGCCATCACATTTTCCTATTAAAAAAGAAGTGTAAATGTTTCCTCTGTTCCTGTGTTAAGACATGTAGAAATAGGAAAAGTTACTAACACAATGACTGTCTGGACAAAACTTTATAACATCTATACCCAAAGGGCAATATTTTGGTATTATTGTAGTTGACAGTACTCAGAAATCAGCAAAGCCAGGATTTCCACACTCCCTCCCCCCAGCAATTCAAATGCTCAAAGTAAATAAAATATAGAAAAGGAGAAAGAAAGACTGTAACACGTTTGATGTCTTGCAGTCATTAACTTCAAGTACTGGCTGCCTTTACCACAATACCTCTAAAGAGTCATATAATTCCTCATTTTTAGAAATTTCAGTCTTAGGAGAGGAGGCTCTCAACCTGAAAAAAGTTTTAAGTTGTGCTGCAGTGAAGCTGTGGAGGGGTTTAAGTGACTTGGTGAACCTTAGGAGCACAGAGAGGGTCAGCACCAGAGCCAAGAGCAGCATAGCCCAATCCTGCTGCAATCCCTTCTCAGTGACGCTGCAGCCTCAATCCTTTCAAAATTCAAATCACTGCTCAGGTCAGAAGCATCTTTCACAGGAACCTACTGCTTGCAGCATGAATTCCCTGCAAAAAATAGATGAAATAAAAAGTAAAAAAGGAGCCCAGCCCAGAGAGCAGGATCGTACCTTTAAATGCTTTGACAGCAATAAGTGTTTTCTTCCTGCTCAGGAGGCTTGTTGGCAGTCTTAGCCAACCTGCAGCCTGCTATGTCTTTAATCATGGGCTTCTGGCCATAGCTTTTTCAGGAGCTGCTTGTATGTTCCTGGTTAATCTTAGCCTTCCCCGTTAGCATTAGGGGAGATGTGCTGTCTGGCACGGAGGTCAAAGTGCCCCAGCTCATGGGACTGGCCTTCGATCTTGGGGATGGGGAGAAAATGTTACCGTAATTGTGACAGGCTTCAGCTCACAGAGAGATGTGCAGTTCTTGCATCAATGCACAGGATCCAGGTGTCAGTCGCAAGGCCAAGGACCAGTGCTCTGCTCCCCACCGCCGAGGGGGCGAGGGCTGCCTCGCTGCTGAGCCCCTCATCTTGATACTGTTTAAGGATGAGGGCAAAGGGAGTTTTGTTGCATTTTTTCAGGCTGCCCTCTTCCTGCAGCCCTCCAGAAGAGAAGTGTACATGGGCGCACGACCCTCACAAACATTCCCAAACAGGTCAGGCAGCCCAAAGAGTTGCCAGCCACTCTCCTCTTGCCCCAGGCAGAAAGTCGGGCAGACTCTGGCCATGAATCACAGGCAGCAAAATCAGAAGGACTTAAACATTTCAAATCTTGCATAAATGGCAAAAGCAATAGACACTCCAAAGAAAAAGGTTCAGGAAGTCTCTGTGGCTACTTGAAGAAGATGCTGATGTCTTCAGAAGCTGTTTTTCCTCTGAACATCATAACTCAGGAGACATGGCCCACATTATGCACAGCAAATGAATGAACTGTTTCCTGGGACAATCACAGTAGGAACAGGATCTTTCTAGAGCACTAATTACAGGGAATGGTGAAGATGAACAAAGCACACTCCAAAACTCCTTGTAGATGCATTAAAGATGACATCCGCTTGGAGGCTCTCCCAGAGCATCCTGTCGGACTCTACTAGTCATGTCACTTCATGTTATTTGACGTGATGCCATATGCAGCTGATAAAACCAGACAGACGTACACAACAATAATGTAACTGTGCCTCCAGAAAATGGCAAAATTAGTCCCCTGTGACATTGTGACCAAGTAAGTTAAAGCCAGCGGGGAAAAAACATGTTTCTTCATGTTGCTACCTAGTATGAAATTATTCAGTTATTTACTATCTGAATCTTTTTGCAAGTAGCTGACACTATAAAATAGGGACAGTCCTAAGCAGGGAATATAAACTGCCCTTTTCTATGTGTAAACGAAGAGCGGCCACAAAATACATCCTGTTGACAGAACTATATAAAAATCACTGGAGAGGAGTAGATTAGGTATGCTGCAGTACAGCTTAGTTACTTCATCACATCTTTCTGGGAAAATGAGGACACTTGCCATCACTTCAAATTAGAAGGCATCTTCCTTTCAATTTAATGTGGTATTCCCGGTCCAAGCCTCTAGCCTCCAGGATTTTAGGTCCTGAGCTGTGAGTCAGCAGAGCTACTGCATTGCTCGACTGATTCAAGTGTTGTTCATCAAGCCTTCGTCAAAGGGAGTGCAGTGAAATTACCTCTCTCCTTAGCTACTACCACACCTTCAAGGAACTGAAGCTTTCCATCTCTCCCAGTTTGCTTCATCAAAATCTCTCTTTTGTACAAACTGCCATACTGGATCAGACAAAAGAGTCACCTCCCCCCAAATTCTGGTGTCTAAATGGCAGTCCATGGCCTCTGCTATGCTCCCAGGGGAAACACTGATCTAGCTTCTCCTGCCCAATGTACTTTCTCAGCTACCCTTGATTAATACATAACATGGTACAATCACAAAATATAAATATTTTTGGCATGAAACGGAACTGTTATTGATGTTAAATCATCCTATAAAAGCACTTACGGTAGATTTCACAAATACTAGATTGCATGAAAATGCTTTATGCTGTCAAGCACTGTTTTGGGAAAATAAACACCTTAAGTTCTTTGTATATATAGAGGACAGACTGCATGATTAGCCTGACCTATCTTTAACATTTCCCAATCCTTTCCCAATCCTATTGCAGTTGCCCATTTTCATCTTTAAGACAGTAACAACAAACACCAGTGGCAGGACTGAGGGAAGCCAAGCCTGAATTCTGCTTCAAACTCAGTTTTGAAAAGTATGGGCCCAAATATTTCAGTCACTTCTGAGAACAAAGCCTGAGGGAAAAGCATTTTTAGCCCACATTAAAAAACCCACTATGCACTAGCAAGATTTTCCTGGAAAAACTCTCATGGCCTCTTGTTCTGAGGGAGCGAATGGGATTTGGGTGCAGGAGCACAGGAGCACGGGCACCTGCGACACCCAAGCCATGACTGCAAAGCTGGGAAGCCTGAGAGGGGAGATAGCAATGGGATGGCAAAGAATGCAGAAAATGGGCAGAAATTGCAGGAATCAGTGGGCAGAGAGGAGAAAATACCCACATAGAAAGGCGTTGCTTACCAGAGCATCTCCCCGTCCCGAGGCCAGGACAGAGCCCGGCTCGCCTGAGGTTCACCATCCCTCCGCTGCAAGGATCCAGTGATGGATGGCCTCTCCCTCTGCTCTTGCCCAGGTCCCTGTGGATAGCAGCAATTACTGACAGCCAGTAACTAAGTTATTTAAAGTGCCAGAGATCTGTGTAATCTAAGGTCTCAGGTGCAGCACAGGTACCAAATAAATGCCAGCACGATGCTGTGTTGCAAAACCTTTGGGGGCAGAACTATTCTTTTAAAAGCAAACTGGGAGGTTACACACGGGAACAAACAAAGACCAGAACTTAAAGTCCAGTACTAACAAGACTAAGTTTGGCAATGTCAGCTAAGGCCTGAAATGAGGCTGTCTATATAAGCCTAAAGCAGTTCCTTTTATGCTTGTTTGTTGGGATACTGTCTTGCAGTTACATGTGCACATGGAATTTTTTCCATATAATCCCTTACCACAGTCAGTGCAAAGGAAAGAGAAGCTGTAGAAATACAGTAGACTTAGATAGAGTATAAAACTATTGGTATAATCCTGATTCTGCAAAAAATAATTTGCTTTGGAAGATAAGGCTGGGACTGCAGATTAAAAATGTTAGTTTTACATGCAATGCAGCAGAATGTCAGCCAGCAAATCAGCTTTACTATCCACTTCTTCCTAGATAATACTAGATTAGCTGAACTAAAGTCTTCACTGGTGGGCTACTGCTTACTCCTCTTTTTTTAGGTACCTGATCTAAGTTGCTTTGAGCTGCTTGTTTGCCGAGTTGCATGAACATTCATAGAGTGGGCCCCTATGCCAGAAGACCCCCAATCCCCAAATTTCTCTCTTTTGCCTTTCTTTGGCTAACTTCTCCTGCACAAGATCATCTTAATGCACATTTATTTCAATGGAGCACCAAAAAAATAACTGTGGTAATGTTTGTGAAACACCAAGTTACCCTAATGACAAGCACTAGACTAAGCCAGGAAAAAACTAATAGTTTCATCTTCAAAGCAGATCTTAAATATCATGCAGTAAATAAAACAGAATGCTAAGTACTGAATGAGAAGAAGCTGTAATATTACTTGAGAAAGAACCATCCACTCTGAACAAGGAGGAGGGGAGACTTTTGCATTCATGTGGTTAAACACTACCATTTAAGCATACTTACAATAGAAATTAATTAAGAGTGCACTGCAGTTTGACTCCTGGTATTTCTTGAGTGTTTGAATTTACAAGCTTCATGACATTCTTCTAATATTTCTCCTGGGTAATCATTTAATATAAATATAATGCCTTTTAAAACAAAAACAAGACAAAAAAAAAAAACCAAGCAAGCAAATTCTTTGCTGTTAGGGGATTACAGCCCATCACTTGCTGAACATCTGGTTTTGAAAAAACACCCGGTAGAGTTTTGAAGTCATTCTCTGAACCAGTTCAATGACTTTCCTGTTTTAACACTGAAGTAACACATTGCTCTTGCTCTTCCAATATACTTTCTCAAACTGCAGGGCTACCATGCCTACCTGGAACTGACCAGACACTTACTCCCTGCAGCCAGTCTGGGCAAATGCACCCACTTGGGCAGGAAGAGCAAGCGACTGCTTCTTTGTGCTTCTAGAGCATCTAACACAGCCCCGAGACATGCTGATAAGAAAGTGGCTGGCTCAGAGCACAGCTGTGTAACATATGCATTTTACTAGGGTTTGATGACTCATGATTTCTGTCTAGTAGTTTGATGTGGTGGTTGTATTGGACAGAGTAAGGAGACTCCATAATGCGTGCTCTGGAGGCAAGGCAACAGCCACTTATCACTCCCCAGCGTCCTCTTTTGGGGATTCACCATCCTCCAACACCTGAGCTCACCCACTGTCACAACTTGCTGCAGAGCTGGTTTTTTGTCTCCTCTTTTCTGGAAGCAGCCTATGCAAGCATGTATAGGTGTGCATGTGATTTACTCTGATAAGGTGTTAGCAATGAATCAAAGCTCTTGAAAAGTGATTCCCATGAACACCATGGTCTCTTAGCCACATGTCATCCCACACTAGATGAGCCAGACTATGCCCACCCTTAATTTTCCTGTGTGCTACTTTGCTGAGCGTAGGCTGATTCTCAGTTGCTTCTCTTGCGTCAGGCCACTCTGGCCCCAAAGCTGGAGTCCACCTTTCCCATGCGTACGTCTTGCCCTGAGCCAGGAGAGAGGCCCCAGAGCTAGAGCTTCCTCTTTCCTCCTGCCTGCCATGGGGCAGGCAGAGTGGGGGGCAATGCTGGCTCCCCAGGGAGCCCACTGAAGCTCTTCTCCTTCTGCTTTGGGGGCTCATTCCCCTGCACTGCTTAGCTCAGAGGACAGAGCAGCTCCTTGCCTGTATGCAAAACCAGTCTGCATCTGTGCAAAAAAGCCCCCTCTGGCAGGCAGTTACTCCCCTGCCTTAGCGAAACCTAGCAGAAAAAGTGGGAACAGAAAGATTTTGCCTAAAAAGCCTGCCTAAATCTCTACCACCTACTGAGAGGGTCCCTATCTGGGCTGAGAGCAGTTCATGGTCTTTCTGACTCCTCAGTGGGGTTGGATGGGGAAATACCCGTAGCTGCCAAAACGCCTTCTTCCATTTATGTGTCGACATGAAAGGAGCCCCTCTGTGACAGAGGCCAGGATCCCATCAGATACAAGTTTGGCAATGATCATCCAAGTAATGGAAATGCCCAGCCCTTCCTTTTCTGAATGGAGGTAGCCAAAAACACCAGCGCATAAGGATTTATAAACTGTGCTGTTCAGCAGCGCTGCCCTACTACAAAACAACATCAGTGTAAACACAACTTAGGAGTCAGGCTAGGAGTGCAAAGCTCCTTTCTCATGGCAGACCACCCAATTTCCAAACACTGATCAATGATGGTTCATGCATTAAGGAATTGCCAGGTTTGAAAGAATTACTTACACTAAGTTGTATACATTTTGCCTCTGTAAAAAGACAATCAGATTTGGCAGTAGTTTACTAAAGGGTGTTGCTTAAAAATACAAGTGGAAAGAATATTTCTATTCTTTGTTTCTTTGGATAATTTCCCATTTAATAGCTCAAGGGAAACCATCGTTTAGAAGAAAAACCCATCAGTTGTGAAGAATTCACAACCTCCTTTTACGGCAACAAAGACTAAGCATGAACAATGACCTCTACATGTACCAGGCTTGTGTATGACTTTTTGCTTTTGGATGTTAGCACTCTTTAAGCTATCAAGTCAATGAAAAGTTTTGAGAATATCTAAATCATAGATTATAAGCCTAACATAGCTACTTTATGGTCCAGGCTTGCAAGCCAACAGAATGTAACCCTGGAACGGACCTCAGAAGATTGTCTTGTCTATCCCCACACACTACACACAGAGAAAGGACTACCCAACTGTCCCCAACAGACCTAGCCTAACCTGTTGTTAAAACACCTTCAGTGAAGGTGATTCTTCTCCAGTTACAATCATGCTATGAGACTGAACGTTAATCTTTGCAAAACTTTTGTCAGCAGAAATTTAATATTTTCCTGAAGGTCATTAATGACCTCATTAGATAGCAGTGTGTTTAACACTGGTCCCTGTGGCACCGAACAACAGTCCCCAGTCTATTCAGTTACAATTCTCTTTTGATAACTATATTTTGCAATTTGTCAGCTAGCCATATCGTAAGTCACTTGTTAAGTGTCTTGCTAGATATGCTACAGCACTGCTTTATAATCAGGACACTATGGGGTGATAATGCATCACAGAAGTCCACTGTGTCAGTTATCTGCCTCAATCAACCCTTGTCTCTTGAGCTGTGACATCAGGAGCATTTAACAAGTCCTAGTTTTTTCCGAAACCATGTTGACTAGCTGTACATACAGTCCTTTTGTTGTCTCTTAAGTTCCTGAATAGGCAGCTGACACAACTGATTTCAAATTAACCAGTTTACAATTAGTTACCATTCATGGCACAACTCTACTTCTGTGATGGGATTTCCAAAATAAAGTAGAAATTACAGGCAGTGGGATTCAAATCCCTGCAGACAGCTGTTTAAGGAGCCTCTAGTGCAAGTGAAGCAGGATCATAGAAGTGGAAGGGATGAAACCATATTTGTGTCCTGCCTCACCCTTCCACCCCAGGCTCCTCTCTGGAGCACAAGCGTGTGAATCTGTCTGGCTGTGTGAAAACCTGGAGCCACACGCTGCTGGCCGGCTGGCCAAGATATACCTGCAGGCTTGGCAACAGCTGCCTTCTGCCAAACAGCATGGACAGCAGCTGAGTTTTCCTTAATGAAATGAAGCATTAATGGGGTCTTTCTTCTCTGCCCAGCTGTTGATTTTCACAAAGCTTGTGGGAGCTGATATCTGTGAAACATCTCCTCTGCTAAAGTGGTAAGAATCAGTCTGTGGGTTCGGAATTATTGGGCTAGGATCTGGCAGACTGAGATCCTTTTTGCCTCATTTCTGTAGGAAACCAAACCGAAAACTCTTTTTCTGCCTAAACGTTTTTTTCCGTATCCCCTTGGTTACTGACAAACTGAAAAGCACTTCATTGTTCTCATGAGATCCAGAGACAGCCTGCCACTGCTTTTAAAATGAGGTAAATACTTACTGAATCCCTTTTTGTATCATTAGCAATTTAACCATCACGAGTGATTCTGGACAAAAATAATGTCTTGGTACTTCTTCAACTTCAAAATCACTTTATGCCCAGGCTGCCATAAGTGCCTTCTGTTGCTTTTCTCTTGAGGAGGGCTTGGGACTAATTAATTTGAAGAGGAGGGAAGTACCCAGATCACTCAGAGGTAAAAGTTGAAGCCCTGCTCCTCTCCTCAGCATTGCCTGGTGCTCAGCTCCGTGTGTTCACTTCTGTCTGTCCCTCCACATAAGCACCAACTTTCTCATTCACTGTGTGGGCAGCCCAGCACCCAGCCAGCAGCCACAGAGGTCCAGGGAGATGCCTTAATGAGGGGCACAGCAGAGCCCCTGTCCTTTGTGGATTTACTCAGAGGTGCCTTAGAAAACTTGACCCCAAATACGAACAATGGCAAGCAGTTTGTTGCAACAAAATTCTTTAATGAGTCATGATGGGGCTTTGGGAGAGTGAGGAATACAAAAGGCACTTGCTGATGGCAAAAAAATGTGAAATCCTGGAGATAATGAAGATTTCCTTTATTTTGCAATAAAATTGGTCTTTTAAAATTTAACCAGTCCTTTCAAAATATTGCTAACTCCCCTCCCACCCTGCTGTGCTGCCACAATTACAGCGGAAAACAACTAGGGAGAAAATTAACAGGACATTGCTGATACAGCTGCTTTTTTAGTACGCTTCTCTGCCTTAGTTTCCCTAATAGCAGCAGCACCTAAAAATGTCAAAATACATAACCTCGATGACAGTTTTCCTACAGCAAATTAAAAAGTTAGATGTCATTCTCCTCATGTGAAATGCATGCTGATCTGGCACTCTCAGATCCCGGCATGGCAGTATCAAAAGACTTTTTCTGAAACAGGTCTGGTTTTCATAAAGAAACTCCTTAAGTAAGACAGATAATTTAATGTATTTTTAGTAGAGAGAAAAGCCATGATATTCTTGACTTCAGGAAAGGTAAACCTGTATAGATCTGCATCGCTCCTAAGTGGTGCACCATCATCCTGAGAGAGCTCTGAACCAAAGTGTGCCTCAGCTTTGAAAATCATCTTTTTGACTGTTTTATTTAGAAAGCTCCTTTTATCATCTGAAAACCTAGGATTCAGGGAGTGAAGTACATGCTACATGAAGGTTTAAAATGATGGCAGAGACATGCACTTTCCCAAGTACATGTTGTGTGTTACCTGTGAATTTCCTGCCCATTTGAATAGTACGTTGGAGGCAGGACTTGTACCACAGTCAACACTAACTACGTTAAAATCTCTTTAAAAGTCACATGCAGCAGAGACCTAATGGCCTTTTTTTCTAAGCAACTCTGCAAAACCCTGTTTTCATGATGGATAATGTATCTTCTGATTGCACAGAAAGTGCACATTGACATCTTGGGGATGTAAAGCATGTGCTTTTGAAATGTTCCAGAGATCAGCATACATGAAAATACAGAAGCATTATTTTCAAACACTGGTCATGAAAGTTAAGCTTCTAAGTTAATGTATAGGTTCCTAGATATGAATCACAGAAAGATCAATTTATAATCCTAATATTGAGCATCTACTCTGTGCTCTACGAAATTATTTGTAACTATTATTAAACCTTAAAAATCAGCTTTTTTTAGCAAACAGAGTGGAAAGTTCTTCAGTAGTATTAGTACCATAGCCACCTTTCACAGAATACCAAGGCACTTCTTTTTGCCTTTGCAGGGGGGGAGAACTTCATGTACAATCCAACTCTGCTGATAGAATTAATGACACCCGTTGCATCCCCCTAGGAGTTCTGCAAGGTGGGGATCAGATCTATTCTGGAAAAGGTGTGGTGTAACTGGCTATTAAAACACTCATCCTGAACCCATTCTCAAAACCCACTTCAGCAAGCACTGGTGCTGTTTCCCATGGGAACCGATTGGTTTGTACTCAGGTCAACAGACAGTCCTCCTCTCTCCCTGCTTGCTTAGGCTTCGACCCACCAGTCCACAGTCCCTAATCCCTCTTTCTAGGCAGGCACTCACTGACTTTGTTTCATCTTCTCTAAAAATAAAAAATAAAAAAATCGAAGGAGTGCAAAGCAAGAAGAGTAATCAGAAGGAATGTGCAGTCTTTGTGATGGTCTCAGCACTGAATTAAAGGGCAGAGACCCTCCTGTGGCAACATCTTAGCAAGCACAGTTACAATAAATGTTGCTGTTTGTTGTAAAAATGGGAAGAATTTTGCAGACATTAGGCTTATTAAACATCTGCTTTTGTGGAGTAGAAATCAGAGCTTGGAAGCCATTCTTTTGCAGAGAGGTATCAGAGAACTCAAAATGCTTCATAAGAGGAGGCGACTTCCATTCTTTCCATCTCCAGATGTGGACACCACAGCAAAGGTGATGGTTATCTAGCACCCCAGAGGCACAGCTGAAGGTAAAGCTCTGAGCAGGAGCTCCTATCCATGCTTCAGTCCCATCCCTGCAAGTCTGAGGGCATAAACTGGCTGTCAGGATGGATCAAGGCAAAACATTATGTGGGTGTTTTGTGCTATGGTATAACCACAGACCTTACTTGTTCCCCTGGAGAATTTTCTGCACACATATCATGGTAATAATAATAGTAAAAATCTCCATGGACAGTCAGGTCCAAACCAAATCCCTTCAAACCCTTCCAGTCTTCAATTATCCTTCTATTGCTAGGCATAAATCACCTCGCAGCAGGGGAAAGATAGGAAATTTCAATAATACTGTGCCCTGCCAAGGCTGATATATAGTCTCATTCACCTATCAGCTTGTTTCTGTGTAAACCTACAGGCTTTTTTCCATTATGGGCTTCCTTCCAACATAGGGCTGTTGCACTAGCTAGCAAGTAGCTGAATTCCTAAAAATATTGACAAGGAACATGCCAATGCCCACATGTAGTCATACCAACCAGATCTCATGCCAGAGCCATAATCTTTTTAAACAAAAAGGACTAGCTGGAAAGCTCTTTGGAGCCGGCTGGGGCCACTCAATAGCTGACTCTGGGCTTTGTGGCCAAGGACCTGCACCTCTTCATCCCCAAGCACTCTCCCTCCACCAGACTAATGACTTCAGCAGATACAAAATGGTTCCAGAGGCCATATATTTTCTCTTGGACACACATAAGCAGTCCCTAATGATTTCCATGGCATATTGCTATTTTTACATCCTCTTCATTTTTCAAGTGTAAAGAGAAGTCATCTAAGTAGCCAACAAAGTGTGATGAAAGGATCAGTTTCAGACAGATTCTTGCAGCATGAGATGTATCTGTATGAAGACCTGGCATTATATCCTGCCACCCCCCTGGAGAATCATCTACAAACACCCCTGGGCAACACCTTTTCCTAAAATATTTTGTAACTTTTTATTGTACAGTTAAAGGCTGCCTGGAACAAATCTTATCCTGTCCCTTTCCTATAGCTGTGAATGGACTCAGCAGCCTATGTAACCACCCAGAATTTCTACCTCTTGCTTTTGGCCTTTCTAAATCCATCCCAAGCCATCCTTGTTTTGCTGGTCCTGGCAGCTGAAGTCCTCCTGAATTTTTTCTCACCCCTTTCTCACTTTCTTGTCCGCTCTTTGTGCATGAGTCCTTTTCTCACATACCCTATGGCTACAGCTGCATTCGCCTGTGTCACCCCTCACCAAGTGCCCTCAGGATACAGCTATTATTGATTGTTTGCCATGCCTCATACAAGGAACCTTTCTTTGAGGACAAATCCCATAACGAACCCAGACAAGGCAAACAAGGACATCAACTCCTGCCTGAGCTAGCGTCTTGAACATAAAGGGAGAGCTTCTGCAAAGAGTTTTCTCTGTACATCTGTCAAAGAATGAAAATATCTGAGAGTTTTACAAGATATGCAGGAATTTGGAATGGCTCAAACACTAAAATGGAAATGCAGCTAGTATTTTGGATGAGCCATCTTTCAGTCATTGTATTTGAATGATTTCACATTTTCATCCATTGGGTGACAAATTTATCAAAATGAGACAAAAATATATAGGTTTAATATCTATGGTAGAAAGACAGAATATATCTTAATGGGGTCTAATGCAAGTGGAGGATTTATCAACAAGAAGAAAGTTGTGCTTTTGCCAAATGGCTAGTCCTATAAACCGATCCAGTTAAACTAACACAAAAAGTTCTTTTTACACCCTTTTTTCCAAAGTAAAAATAGCTTCTTATAGTTTGAAATACATTTGTTCCAAACACCTCTGAAAAGCTGAGCCTATGGCAGGATCCACAGCACTTTACTGGCAGCAAGAGCGATAACCACGAAGAGCTGCGTAACCACTTTGTACTTCCTGAGCTCTGGAGCCAAACTATGCCACAAAATGAAGTGAAATGGCATGTCATACACTAGAGAATCAAACAATACTTCGACTGATACAGGTACCGTACTTGGCAGGAAAACCTTACTTTACTAGCTAAGCATCCTGTATTGTTCACAAGTTGTAATTCATACAATTACCAGTTCTGCTATTGCTGCTTCAAAACAAAAATGGCTAAAATGCTCTTCTGAGAGGATACATTTATCATACCTGGGGTTTGGCAAAAGAAAGTATTATCCACTCTTAGATTTATAAACTCTCTGAGATAGTTTCAATGTGGAAAAGCAAAATCTTCTTCCAATATAGACATCTACTCTATTTACGTTTCTGTCAGCCCTAGAATTCTGCAAAGCAGAATACAGTTTCCCTGGAGTACAGCCCAGTGAAGAATTGTGAATAGTTTATATTTTGTAACGGTGCCTTAAGTCTCTGTTATTAGGTATACATTTGGAGTAAAACATTTCCTGAGTCTTCATTTACTGCCATAGCATTACAACACTAAATCAAGCTTTAGGCTTTTGTTTGCTTGTTACTTTGGGAATTTTTCCTCATTTAAAGGTATATTGTTTTGTTATATAAAGAGGGGAAAATAGACAAAGGACAAAAGACTCTTGTTTTGAAGGAGTAAATGTGGTATTAGCAGTTGCATTACATGTGTAATAGAGTAAATACACATAACGTGTATGACTTCACAGGTATAATTTAATTTGTATGAGGGTTTTCTATTCTAAATAAAAAATAATATTATTCCCTTTAGTTTTCTATTAAAGAAACAACAATAATTAAAAATCATGAAAATCAATATTGTGGTACATGTACATGCAGAAAGAGACTTGCACAGGACCTTTTGAGCAGGAATACTGTGTCTATCAAAGGAAGTTATTCCCATGATATTTTAATTTAAATACAACATTTGTGAGGGTTTGGATTTAAGCATGTTGGATTTCTTTTACTTTGGATGCATTGATTTTTTTTTTTCCTTTTTCTGTAGCCTGCATTCTTTTGGAGTGTCAGGGGCTGCAATTTGTTTCACTCAAGCCAAAAATGTGGTTTTGCTTTGTATACTTAGCACTAGTTTCTATGTAAGATACACAGTGGACAAATCTCAAGTAAAGGTCTCTTCCAGCAGAAGGTCAGACACTTGGTGCCTTTTCCATATGTTCTGAACTGCATTGCTGGCTGGCTGTGTGTTGAAAAGGAGCTTTGAGAAAGAAATCGAGTCCTCCTTGCACATCTGGAAATGTTGATGGTCAGTTAGGTTTTAAAGCATTATGGTCATTCCCCACAGCAAAGATTCAACATACCTTCAAGGCAAAAGCAGTGATTTCCAAATGCTCATGACATTCCAGTGGTCATCTGAAATGAAGAGAGAATGGATTTAAAAAAACCTAACAAATGACCTTACACCCTTCAGAGTCCCTGTGTGCTCCTGCCAGTGTTTAAACTTTTACACTGCTGTTGCAGTAAGACTTTGTTGTTGTTTTTTACAGTGACTTCAAATTGTCAGTATGATTTACATCATGAAGCTCATCCTGAAAAAATTAAGGAAAAGGGAAGACAGAAAAACATTCTCAGGCAAGAAGAAAGCCCTGTTTTTCCTTAAGAACCTAAGGACAAATGTGGCTGAAGTGGAACAAACGAATTGTCCTATATGCCCCTAACTAAATGAAAATATCGTGCTTTTAAAGATAAGAATATCTATGGAGATAAAATCTCTTTTATTCACAAAGTACTGTGTTTTATGTACATGGCTCTTACAAAATCTTCTTTCATTCCAAGAGAGCATTGTATGTTTATCCAGTCTCCTGGAATACAGAGAAGGGACATATGGTGAGCATTTTTGGACCATCAATCAGATTCTAGTTCATCAGTCAAATCTGTGCAATGTAAACACTGTCCAAAAGAGCAAGGTTCTTTCATTTTTTTAATATAAATTGTAATATTATTTATTTAAATAGTTGCAGATTCTATATTGGAAACATTTTCATTTTGTCAGTGTGAGGGTTTTACCACCTGACGTGCCTTCAAGAGACATAATTTTTCTGAAGAGGATGGGAAAGCACCCCTAAAAATCAAGCTCCCTATATGTGAAAACATAACATCAGAGATGGTCAAAATCATTTATTGCTTTAGTTAGCCGTTGGTTGGCTCAAGGCTGCAAGACCCTCTGTATTTTCCCAAAGGCTTGTGCTAGGATCCCTCATTCTCACTTCATTTTGCTTGTCTTGCTTGTTGGGCTCTTTTAATTTGCCTTTGACATCAAAGTGATTTTCCTGAAAAGAGTTTATCTTGGTCTGTATCTTATTTGCAGCTAATCTGTTCATCTTGTTTTCCAATATCAAAAGACCTACAGCTAGTATAGAGCCATCACATTACAGGAGATCAATGACTAATTTGCAGTCAGCTGAAGTCAGGTAACTGCAACACAACCAGGTAATTTGGGAGCAGGCTGATCACCGTGCCCTGGGAGCTGTGCAGTGTTTGCTCACGCTGCCTCCAGTTGGGTCCAGTATTATATTCCCCACATGTAAGATAAACTCTCTTAAATACCTGCATTCTTAGATATGGGCAGGTCTTACAGGCTTGAGGTCAAATTAAAGAGTTTGACTGGCAAAAATCTTGATGTATTGGGTTAACTGCTGCTGACTTGCCAAACTGGAGAGGGTTATAAGGCTCTTCATAAGGCTTATGTGCCACTGCAAACTTAACAGGTAGCATGAAACTGGAGACATGCAGCCTCAGCTACCTGGCTGTAGCTGCAAAGAGCAGAGCAGTGGCCTACTGCATAGGCAATCCCTTTGGCTTCAGCACGAACACATGCAAAGTAGGCTTCAAAAATATCAGATCCCTATTGACCCCCATTTGTGCCACTTGCAGTAAATACAAACCCCAGGTGCAGGTCTTCTAAGGCACAGTGTGTGCTTTGGAGCAGAAAGGTAGTGCCAGCTCTGGGCTTGAGACAGTGGTTTCCTTCTCTTTACCAAAGGCCCTGCTTTGAGGGTCAGGCTCTCTTGTCCCACTCTCCATTTGCATTTTTATATATGAAATAATTATCTATTAAAACAAAAGTTTACAGAATGTTTAAAAACCTCTAAAGATAACCCTTAAATTATGGAATAAACTGTTCGAACGCTGTGTAAACTATATTTTAAAATGACCAGTTGTGGTAAATAATTTGGAGCATAGATAAACAAGATGGGTATTTTTTTCGGTGTGCTAGCCCAATTGTTTGTGAAACATTCTTCAAAACCTCTTGAGAAAATGCTGAAAGACACATCGTGGAGCTGCAGGGAAGTGTCAGGCTCCACGGGGCAGGCAGACTGGAAGCTAACACTGGCTAGATCCGGGTTAGTCACTTTGGGGTCTGAGCCCAGACCACGAATTGCAAAAGAAACCCCTGGGAAGTCAAAGGAAACACAGTCCGGTAAAGTCATCTGAGAGCAAATCTTTCCCAATGCTAAAACTAGCTACGTAGGGTATTGCTTGGGTGGTGGTGAGGTAGCAAGCAGCTCACCCTGGGCCCCAGTGTCCAGCTTTGGCTGTGGCCTGTGCGACACTCAGAGCTGCCATGTCCAGTCTTGTCATGCCTATGAAAGCAGCCATGGTGTAAGGATAGTCATGGCACCCTGTAGATATTCCCTGAGGCTTGTATTTCAGGTGATCTCTTCCTTTACAAGCTATGGATTGATTTTAAAGGGCTTTAGTGTAATAGGCTTATCCCTGGCCATGTTTAATCCATTAATCTTTTCGACATGCATTTGTTTGCTAAGAGGCAAGGCCAATTCAGGATGACAGTGAAAAAGAGACCACATTCAAATAATAATTGTTTCCATGTCAAAGACCGAGGCCTAATCTGCATAAGGCTAAGAGGTTCCTTTTAAAGTTTAACATAACAGAGAACATCGGTAATATCTCAGGCATTATTTTATCTCACAAATGGCCTGTAAATCTGAGCTAAATTAAAAAGCAATTAATTTTCAGCTCTGATTCGCCTCTGGGATTTCCTGAGTGTCCAGCATCTCCAGCCGGATCAGCCTCGTCACTGGCCACCCTGGTACCAAAGCCATTGCTGTTCCCACACAAGGTGAGGGGCCAGCAGGTAAATTCTTGAGAGATGGATGGGATTTCCAAATATAACTCCAGGAAACTTCCTAGTATCAAGGATCTAACCATTTAACAAAGAACAGATGATTGATATTAATCACACTGAAGTAAACAGGCAATGTTCTTGATTACAGTGTTGCGCCTGTGCTGACTCAGGGCTTGCTAACGTGTTATGCTGAGACGTTGTTCCTTCAGCTGTACTTTATACTTCACCCGTTGCCAGCAAAGCCCAGTTCCCTTGAGTAATATCAGCATTTACACTAGTAAAATTGATTTTAAATTAAAACCTGTGACACAAATAGACAAGAGCAAAAGCACGAGAAGACAGAGGGAAAGACTGTGAATTCAGTATCCTGAAGGCAGCTGTTGGGCACTTGTGACTTCTAGTCCCATGCCTCCAGAGCAGGGAACGTGTGTAGGACAGCTAGGCTTCCTCATCAGGCTGTGCCTCCGTGCTGCCCAGGACATGCCTGCTACACCACCAGTGCAAACTCCCTCCCACGCACACGCTTTCGTCAGAGCCACAATAACTTTGGTACTCGCCCATTAGCGTGACAAGGTGGGTACATGCTGGAGAGCAAGCCGGGAGAAGGGCAGCATTTCTCGGCACAGGAGCTTACAGGCTGGGAGTGGGATTCTGCTTGGCAAACAAGACCAGTGGGTTTGAGTGCCTTCAAACTAGGGAGAGAGCTAGATCCAGGTGTCCTAGCTCAAGGGAGAGCAGGAACAGAAAGTGACAGGCCACTTGCTTCTCTGTCTCTCTCCATCCTTTGAAAGAGAGAAGCAGCCTCTGCTGCTTTACGAGGTGCTGTCATGCCCACGGCTGTTAGATGCACACTGTGAGCCTCAGCATGCTTGAAATCCCAGGGGATTTCAGCAGAGGAGCATCTAGTCTTGGATCCAAGTTCAGCCAAGCACATTAGATCCAACTTCAGCCATTCAACCTGAAGCAGTGATCTGGGCGCTACTGGGAAAGCACAGGAGACCTAAGTGCCTGGAGAGCCCAAAGAAGCAAGGAGGCCTATGGCATTTGGGTGCTCCCAGATTGGAAGAGTAGCTGAGCAGGGTTTTGGGGGATTGTCTTCATGGACTTGGGCTTCCCATGTGTGTTCCAGGCCCTGCTCAAGTTGTGAGAGCTCCTCCATTGATCTGATCATAACTGGCTTGTGCAAGACAGAACAAGCAACCGTTGCCTTATCTGTTCACATGGTGCCCAGCACAGTCAATGGTTCTGCCTCTCTGGGCTGAGTAACACAATTTGCTATGGCTGAGCATTGCAAAAGGCACACAACCCGCCCACAGAGGCATCATACAACAACCCCCAACACCACAATAAGGAGCTGAAAGCTAACTTACACCTCTAGGTTCAGCCCTAGAACAGGCAACAGTGTCCCAGCAAGCCAACGGGGAGAAACATTTATCACTTCATACCAATGCCCCATTCCTGTATCCTGACTACAGTACAGCCCATCCTTGCAGAAAACCAATTCTGCAGTCTGGTGTGTAAAAAAAAGACACTAATTTAGATAACACTGTTGTGTTTTTACTTTGACAGGAGGATAAACAACTCCAAAGTATGGTAAAAACTCCAGTGTCAACACTGCTTCTTTCTGTGAGCAGGGAACAAGACTGGATGCCTCACACTCAGTTCTTGTCAAACAAAACTTCATGCACAGCAATGCAGTATGCCGTCATTTCTTGTTTCTCCCAGTGCAAGAAAGTTCCCATTTACTTTGTTATTGGACATTATTGCTTGGCTTTGATGCTGTTCCCAGTTAAGTCAATGGGAGTTTTGTCTCTAACTGTGCTGCAGCAGCATTATACCTGTTCCACACTTGTGCTCTTCAAGAGAAGCCTGTTATGACTCTTAGGGGATATTGTGCTTGGAGTATTGCGGCTGCTCTGCTTTTAGGTTTGTCAGTGTTACACATCCATTTAGGTTTTAGTTTAGCTATGTTTTAGACACCTCATCCAAACCCACAGGTATAACTGAAACACCTACAGAATTAAAAAGTTACAATACCTTCTTGCAAAAACGGATCAGTGTATTTGTCAAAACTTGACTATTAACCATTAAGTTTCCATCTGGATGCAGAAACTTTGAAAGAACATATCATATCAAGAAATTAATCTGGCAGTAGATTTTCAATAGCCATTAATGAAATACTTCATAGATGGAGCCCTGAAACAATGATGAGCCATTCCTGGGGCTAGTTATGAAAACATTGACCCTTAAGCAAGAACATATTAGTTAGCCAGTCAGCTTTGAAAACAGATTGACTGTAGCTGTTTTTAAAACAATTCCAAAAAGACTGCAAGCACATCTGCTGCGTGTTAAACTGGAAAAATTTGGCACCTGAAGAACTGTTACATACAATGTAAGGGCTGTCAGGCCCTGCAATATATCCCACTGCAAGAACTCTGTGCAATGCAAAGCAGGTTATGTCAGACTCAAGAAGCAACGTTAGACTCTGGATACAGCAGACAGAATAGAAATTTGACATGCTACTTAGGGAGGAGCATAGGCAAAGCGGCCTGCTCAAGCTGCGACTTCTGCTGCTGAAGTTAAGCTTTAGAAACAAGCTGTGCCTCATCCCATTAACCTATGCCGATGGGTAAAAGGGCCTGCAGTCCCCTGTTCCTGCTCTGCACTGACTGCTGGATAAAGCCTCTGCACCTCCTTCTGTAGGCAGGGTGGGTGGAGAGATGGCTCCAGGCCACCGAGCAGGACCAGCAAACCGGTAGGTCCTCCTGTGTGTCACGCAGGTTGCTGGCAATGCTGCCCTTCCCTCAAGGAGGGGATCTGGGAAGCAGATATGATGCAGCTGCTAATGATTTCTTGAGTTGTACCTAAACCAGAGCTTGTAGCAAAGCCGCATTTTAACCCTTGGGTTGCTGGTCACCTGAAACATGCAAGTACATCACCTGCTTCCCCCTGGAAGGAGCCCTGTGCCCTCCCTGTGAGGGGAGGACAGTCTCTGCTTTCCACCGGCGCACTGCAGACAGAAAGGAGTCTGACAAAAATGGGGAGCTCCTTAGCCTGATCTGACCATCAGCAGCCTAGAGCAGCTCTGGATGCCCTCTCCCTGCACCCAAAGGACAGAGCTCCCCTGCTGCTAGCTGGGCTGCTGGTGCCTGAGTGCTCCCTAACCCTTGCTGGCTCCTCACCTAGCACGCTCGCTTTGACTGAAACACCGTAGGAGACAGGCCCTGAGCAGCTCAGGCTGCAGATGTTCCCTCCAGCAGGTAGGCAGGCTGGCAGGCAGCAGAGGAGCGGAAGGATCTCAATGGCTGGCATGCAGGGAACCAAGAGATGCACATAGGCAGGGATGAGCCTTAAGTAGCAACAGCAAGACAAGAGCGCTGGGAGAGGACCAGGATGCAGGTCTGGGTGTTTCCCAAGATGGGTGCCAGAAAATCCAGGTTTCCCTTGCTGACTTCTACGCTGCAGCTGCTCATCAACAACAACAAACCCTGCAGCATTTAATACTTTAGGCTTTTGAGTTGCCATATGGATACAGGAGAGAAGAAAGGGAGTGGGGGCTTCTGAGGGTAGCCTGACTTTGTTCTGAGTTTACTGAAGCATATTCTGGGACTAGCATGCTGCACAGGGGACAGAGCCTTGACCACAAAATGGCTAAAAGCCCTTTAAAAGACTTTACAAAGGGAGTGGTCTGGGAAAGTTTTAGAAAATGAGAAAATGATGCAACTTTCTCTGGAAGCTGGAAAATACCAAAATATATGTATAGCGTGTATTGAGTATAATGATTGTTGGTTGTGACTCACCAGCCACATAAACTGCTGTTACCTCGAATCTTCCATGTAACGAGGGGAAAGAGAAACATGGAAAGTCATCAACAAGGATTGGGTTTTGTGTATTCTTCTTCTCCTGTCTTTTCCAGTCTTTCTGGTTTGGGCTCTGTACGCAGAACTGTACTAATCAAATGGAAATACTTGCCATGAAAATACTACAGCTTTCAGGGTAAAGCTGGAAAGCAATGTTGCATCTTCTCGCAAAATTTTTGCATGGTTTTTTTTTGTGTTTGTGTGAAATGTTTGCATCAAAAGGGGTGGGGTTTTTTGGCACTGATGTGTGTATGTACTCCTTAGCAGTATTCTAGCAGAAGTGTTTGAGTATTGCTCACTTTACCTGCTTAACCAGAGCTGGGTGTCTAAGGTTTTATACTCATATATCATCTTCACCACACAAGGTTTTAAGTAATTAAGGGGCATCCAACCAAGAAAGAAAAATCTATTTAAGTTGCTAACAACAAAAAGGTCAAATCTGTTGAGAATGAAATATTTGCAAATGGTCTATAGCTGAGAATTATTCCCCTAAGAAACTTAGAAGAAATATCAAATAATGAATATGTAAAGCATTTGCAATTTGCACTTTCAGGAAGTAAAATCAACTAGACTGCTAATTACAATCATTTGGTAGTTAGGATCTTCACATGTGGGCTAGAAGCCTTCTACTGCAATGTCTAAAGACCTTTTAGAGGATTAAAGTGAGGACAGGGAAGTGCAGCTTTGTTTAGCTCTGGGTTTTTTGTGCACAAACTTTAATTTTCTTCTCTATTTTTTTCTTCATTGTTTTATTTGGGTGGTTTGTTCCTACTATATCCTGGGGCTTTTTGCTTCCCGTAAGTACCACCTGCTATTGAGAAATCTCTGGGACGCATTGCACGTACATGCTACACTCTTGTGTTTAAGGACTCATTAGCTCTAATGGAAATCATTTGCTTTGGGTGGTCCTCACTGCATACACTAATTTCCATACAGTACTCTACAAGAAGCCAAGGAGGGAGCGGGCCCCAGCAAAATGTGCTCTGGGAAGCCAGCTCTGCCAAGCAAGCCTGTTAACAGGGTTTTGAACAAACCAGAGCCCTGTTAAGATCAATGGCTTGATTCACAGGCATATATCCTATGCATATTCCTGCAAGTCATAGATTGATATCTGTAGATCTTAACCCAGCAAGAAAGAGCGCAGCCTGCCAGGCTATCGTACACAGAAGAGCTGTCTCACGGGATTGTGCTGCTCAGGCACCAAGAAATAGTGAGGAGCCCACACCAAGCCAAATGGGTTGGAACATGCCGATAGCACAAGTGCCAGACCTCTTAACAGAAGGAATTTCTGGGGAAGCTGAGGCTCTCCAACATAGTTTTCTTTCCCCCCGCAGCATTATTTTCAGTCTTATCTGGCTTGGATTCAGTAACTGGTTTTCATCCAGTTATTATTTCAAATGGGCCCAGGAGAACTTCTCAGGCATCTTAGTCATTTTTAAGCAAGTCAGTCCCCCATGAATGCAACACAGAACCAAAGCACCACAGGCACAGCACTGCATCATGCCCCCAACTCACAAGCTCTCCTGCAAGAGTCCTGCACCATAGGACTTGGATCAGGCAGGGGTGGAGGTAGCTGCCCGTGCAAACGTGCTGGGTGTCAGCAAGCCGTTTCCCATCAGTGGGCTGAGGGAAAGGGCTGACACTGCCTCAACATTATCTCACTGATCAGCCAGCCCATGAGAGCAGCGGGCTGCGTGGGATTCACCAGTACACAGAGCTGTGGAAAATCAGACCATGCTTAGCCAACTCAGCAAGAAAGCGGAGGAAGTTTCCAGGAGCGGAAGTCTTTTCTAAAATAGCATTAAAGTATTAAATATTAAAAATTGGAAATGTCTGTACATGATAGTGCTGGGGACTACACACTAATCTCTAAAAATATCTGTCTAAGCTCAACTTCACCCAGGACATGAAAAATCCATCCTGGTTTGTGATTTGTGCAGAACTGAAGCACTCACCTCTCACAATGTCCTATGGATTTGATGTAGGCATTTGTATGTTCTCACCATGTTATCTGTTACTAGTGCTCCCTTGCTGCCCTCCCCCAGCCAAAAAAGAGAAGCCACGGTCTCTCTGTGGTCACACCATCCTACCAGTAAGGCCAGTGAAGTAGAAGTGACCTCGTAATTTTCTTCTGTTGTTGCCATGGTGGAAAATATTAGCACCAGAATTGTGGCCACACTTAACCGCTCCTCATTTCTGATTTCTCTTCTCCAAGCAGATAAGACTGACCTAGGGCCTCTTAGTGTGTTTTACATCAAAGACTGATGAAGAGTCCTGACAGCCTTGATGTCAGTGCTGTAAATAAACCATTAATCACACTGCCATTCCAGAGAACAGCCCTCTCCCAGAGGGCATGAACCTTCTTCAGGTCACTAATATAAACCACATCTCCTCTAATCCGGTGGGGTGGTGGTAATGTCAGTGCTTTCAAGGTGGGCTGACTCTGTGTCAGGGGGATACTCCATTACTCTCATTTTAACGCATAGGTCATTGTTATGGTTCCAGTGGATTATAAATGGTCAATTAATGGAGAAGTTACAGTGAATTAAATAAAGTGCATTGCAGTTGGAGTTAGAGAGAAAAGTGGAAAGAATAGCAGGCTCTGTGTCCTGTTAAAACTTTTGCTTTGGCTGAGTACTGCATAAAAACTTAATACAGAGGTGTAAGAGAAACAATAGGGTCAGTGATCTAGCAAGCAACCAGAACAACTTGGTTCTAGTAGACACTGCAGGGCCTAATGCTGTCAATACCAAAAATGTGTCTGTTATTGAAGAAGAATCTGGGTTTAAAATCAATGCCAGGCCACTGGTTTATCAACAGTATTCTGTGTCATGACACACTGTGGAAGCCTATAACTTACTCTTCAGTAAGATTGTCAGTGGAAATAACATATTTTATATATATTAAAAAAACCTCCAAGCATTGTATGTCTATAAGATGTGTGTTACAGGTATTGTATATAATACATATATTATACATATTATATATTTATACATACATACATATATATGAAAATAACATACTAAGATGATTTGGAAATACAACTAAAACCAAAGTCAGTCCAACCTACACTCTGTGGCTGGACTGTTCAGCCATCACGGGTGAATTGCAAGCAGAAATCTGGTCTTCTGACAGAGTAGCTTTTGCAATGGGAACTGACTCATTAAGCATGGCCACCTGCATCTCCCAGTAAAAAATAGCATAGAAATTATGATACAAGGGAGCTGGTTGCTGCTTCCCTGCATTAGAGAGTCCTGAGGGCTCTCTGTGATTCCCAGAAGTTATTCAAAGTAGCCCTAAATCAGGGGGCTCAGGGTTACTCTAAACTATGCTAATAATTTTTGATACAATAAAGTATTAAAAAAAAAAAAAAAAAAAAGTGGTCCAGAGAGCACATGAGCCAGCTGGCACTGGCCATTTTCACACACTCCCTCTGCACCGCACTGGCACAGAGACTGCTAACACAGCTTTCTCTTACCAGAGGAAACCCCCACACTTTCCCTCTGGAGGCTGAGCCTAGGGTTTAAGGCTGCACAGTGTGGTTTACGTATCCTGTCCAGACAAGCACGGTTTTGAAGCCACGTTCAGAAAACCTCTGCAGAGCAGAGAGGGCGGCGGATGGCTTCAGGCTGCTTGGGCACATCGCAGCCCTCCTCTGGGAAGGGGGTCTGTGCTATGGCCAGGGGGAGGTTCACACCATCCCTCTGGCCTCTCCCAGCTTCACCGGCCGTGCTGGTTTTAGGACTCCCAAATGAAACGCAGTATCTCACAACTTGACTTCTCTAATTACTTTAAAGCCTGACACTTGCTAACCCAGGTGGGCGCTGACCTGGATCTGTACAACCCGGGCTACTGTCCAAGGGCAGATTCCTTACCAAGGAAACCTCCCCGCTGCTCTGCTCTGTGTTGCAGACCAGGTACCACAAAAGCCCAAGCTCTCATCAGCTCCACAAGTACAGCTAATAAACTACTAACAACTCAGGCAACCAAATCACAGCTCTACTATACTCCATCTATTTAAAACACAGTCAGTGCCAGGACTAAGGCTCTGGACTTCCCCTGCTAAAGCTTTGGGTCACCCTCACTTGCCTTAAAACAAAACAAACCAGGGTGCATGGGGGTGCACGTGTTTGCATAAGCTTGACTGTAAAAGCCTGACTCCCTTGCCTGATGCCTTAACCAGGACAAGAAGATGAGATTGCTGACTTGGAATGGAGTTTCTTAAGAGAAAAATGAACCGAAGAAGTGCTTTTCTATGCTGAAGCACTGATCACTTATGGAGTCCAAAATGCTGCTATTTAATTATGCCTTTTGCAAACAAAGGGTCACGAGTTTCTAAGCTGTCCAAAGAATTGCTCTCGCTATAACCATACACAGGTCAGGATTCAGCACCATCCAAAAAGATTCATGAGCTGGGCCTCCCACAAGCATCCTTGGGGAGAGGAGCACAAGGTAAGCCACTTTCCACTCCTGTCAACAGAAGATCAGCTGCGTTTTTCTAAGCCTCATGCCATGGTCTGCTTACTTAGTTTTTCAAGACAATATTTATTTCCATTTTAAATTGTAAGGTTTTTTTAAATATCTATTTCAAGGGTTTTCCATGCACCTCCAGCATAATCTTTTGAATTTGAACTCAATTCACAGGCCTGAACCCCCCTTCAGAAACAATTATTTTTTTAAAACTCGTATTTATTAGTTTGGTCCTTTTAATGGAACAACAGTAAGATAAAGGCATAAAATATTGGAATATTTGTTTTGAAGAAGCTGAAACCAGGACAAGTCCATAAAATAAAGAAAGAAAATATGTATTTAAAGCATGTGGCTTCTAATCAAGGAGACTTTAGAACTGAATTTATTCTAAATAAAAATACCTGATTGAGCTTCTCAATACATAGATTTAAAGCTATTCTGACAGCCCGGGACAGTAAAAGAGTATTAGCTCAATTAGCATCTACATTTGACAGAAATAAATTTTCAAAAAGTACCTGTGAGTTGGACAGAAGAAGATACCCACAAAGTCTTGAGAAACAGAGGTGGGCACACCTTAGTGCTTCTTCTGACCCAGGCTGAGGTTTATGTGGGCATTTCTGGAGTCGCCAATGAACACTGTTGGCAAAAATGAACCCAGGAATTACACACATGGACTGTACACACATGGACTGTACACAAATGTCCTCAACCACTCTCTGGTCTCACCACACCTGTCTGTGCAGGCTTGCCATGCCATGTTTCCATCTGCATTGCCTTGCTAACATTTCACAGGCCATGCCACCACTCCTCCTAACCCCCACACCCTGTCACAGCCTTCCAGAAAGGCATCAGTGTGGGTCTGCAGGTAAGGGGAAGCTGAGGGGCTTCAGCTGGGTTTGCTGCTCAACTATCCTGCCCATTCTTCCTTATTGCTGGGCCTGGACACACTTGCCCACTTCCCTTTTACTTCTTCCCTCCCCTAAAGAAGATGCAACAGCTCAGAACAGGAAAAATAGGCGGTGGGACCTACTGGTGATCTTAGGCTGCTACCAGTAGCGTGATGCTCTTTGCAACCTGGCTGATCTTGCTTCGTGCCTAAACTGGTCCCAACACACTTGGCTTTCCTCTCCAAGCTGTTGAGTAGGGTCTACAGCCCTGAAGTAGCCTAAAATTTCAGAGGTTGTTTCAGATGAGGCAGCGATCCATGGTCACAGGGAAAGCTCCACCGTTCCCTTCCAGTCCAGGAAAGAGCGAATGCTTGTAAACAAATGAATATTGTTTAGCATTAACTACAACTGCCTCCATCTGATGTGTATTCTACAGTATATCAGTAAAGAACTTTCTTCTAAACAAGAGGAAAACTAAGTACAACCAATTAATTTCAATACCCTTAAACCTAACAGGAGGCTGTTTTGTGATGGCTGGTGGGGTCCTCAGCACTAAATACTAACATTACCTTATGAAGAGGACATGGTACGTGACATGCGAGCAAACATGTTTCTCAAAGTTACAGTCATGCCAATCTACATGCTACAAAATGTAGGCAAATGCTTCACTTAAAGCATATGGGTGAAGAAAAGCCCCATGTGGAAGTACACAGGACTGAAGCCTAAGTCTGTAAAACTTCAGAGATGCAAAAGCAGCACATATTTGCATAAAGGTTTTTTTCTGATGCTTGTGAGTGTAATAGACCTTTAACTTTACTGATGAGCAGGACTGTGCCCAGGAATTTGAAACTGTTTCAGAATTACTGTTAAATACAAACCCGTTGAAAATGTCTATAAGCAAAATGTGGTCCTTTTTTTTTTTTGTTTCACCATGGTGTGTTATCAGGAACAGTAATCGTTCCCCTAAAACAGAAATTCTGCTAGTTGAAACACACAGCGTCTCCTTACAACCCTCCCCTCTTTTTTCATACAACCTACATTTTGTATTCAAGAATGAACATATTTAAAATTAATCAAGCCACTTTTTGCATCTATTTCTGTAACTGCTGCTGGCCTTTGCATTGCTGTAACACATCATCAAGGAAATGGCCAGCAGGAACAAGAGTTCTGCAGACTGACAAGACAAGCAACTTTTATTAAATTCAAACTGTCAACTTTTGTACTTTAGATAAATGCTTTGATTTAGTAGGGTCAGAGACAGGCAGAAGGTGTCAGCAGACAGATTGGAAGGTTTCTGGGACTTTTCAAGAGATTTATAAGTTGACTTTTGTTTAACTGTTTGGTTTTTAAGCATTTTGCTTTTTTTGAGGCACTCAGAAGCAAGTTGACATACCTTCTAATTTTGCTGTGTGCTGACTGTGCAAGTTTAATAAAAACACTGCAAATTTTCACTGTTCTCAGTGATTTAGCAGGAAACCTCAATAATCTTATAGGTAAAATGACCTAGTAATAGTCTTTGATCTGCAGTCTACGTATGCATCATAAAAACACAGAAACACAGTCAGCGCCAAATGCTGCAACAAAGATCTGGGGGTTTTGAGTCACCGGGCTGCAGTCCATTTTTTGTGTAGTGAAATTATCATTGCTCTTCCACATCGATAGAGCAGTCAGATAGATCAAACTTCTCCTGACCTGTGGGTAAGGGAAGAGGCTGCAGTTCTCTATTCAAACACATGTATACTCAGTTGGCCCCTGGCAGCCCCAGAACTGACTCTAGCTCCAGGAAGAGCAGGCTTTTGCCTGTGGCAACAAAGCAGTCCTGGTTCTGTCACTTACACTGGAGACATGGTCAACTGACAGCTTCTGAGGGCAAGGCAGGGTGTATGGGGTGGCTGCTGCTTTTGGGAGAGGATGGAGTAGCTTCTGGCAGAAACGCCTCTGTCCACACTCAGTTTTGTTTGTCCTTCCTCCAGTGGCATCTCCTGTGCGAGGAGGTAGGTGCCAGGGGTCATCCTGATGCAAAGAAAATCATCTCCCTTTGCATTGTTCAAAAGCCTTAGTGTGGGAACACTGCTTCCAAATAGCCTCCTTACAAACAGGAACTGGTGGCCGAAGTCCCCAAGCTCCAGGCTTTCATGCATTTCGTGGAGGACCTGCTGGTAAGTAGGGAGCCCTATTCCCAAGGACATCATCAGCATTTCTGCTCTGGACATTGCGTGTGTCCCCATCTCTGCCGTTAGACCACTTGTGGTGGAAGAGCCATGGCAGAATCTTCTTTTGAAAGTTCACTTTTAAAAACAGAAACATGGAAAGTAGTTCTTTGCTTTGACTTATGGAAAACACGTGTGAGCAGAAGGTAGTGGGACCCACCTGCTCGAATATCCTGCCCAGTGCAATATCCTATCCTTTGCTGTTGGAAGTCATTTGAAAGAACATTTTCAACTTTTCCACACTTCTTAGCCAGTTTAAAAAGGAGATTGCTAGTGGTGTTATAATAACTGCTTACTTTTATTTGTGATAGCTGCTTTTCTGTATGTGTTTTCCTGATGTTTTTCAGAAGAGGTTATTTCCTTGACCTTCACATGGTTTGGGAAAAAGGTTTGCATTTTAGATTTTCATTTTAATTTTGTTCTTGTGTGCTAAGAATAAAAATGAGACTATCGGCTCCCTGGAGGATGTTTAAGGTACGAACTGTGAGCCAGATGCAGGCCATAAAACTCTGCAGTTGAGACTCCTTGCAGGCAGCTGCAGTCACCTATCAATGCAGACTTCAGATCCCAGCATGCATTGAAGCCAAGCCCCTGGGATCGAAGGGAGAATATTAAATGCTCTGACCCAGGACCTCCTTGGGACACACTCCTATCTTAAAAGCATAGATTCTGTTATCAATTTGATTTTATACAAATTAACTTTTCCCTCCAGGACTCCTGGCCAAGGGGAGACTTACATGAGACACGATAGTCTTCTACACAAAATAATTATGAGGAAGAGAAGTCTTTCTTCAAATAAATGCAGCATAGAGATACTCATGAATATGTAAACTTACTAGTATTGTTGCTTTTCATCTTGCATAGACTGAAATTATGTTTTGTTACTGCATTAATCCTATGATCCATGAAAGAGATAAACCTGCTGCAATATTGCTGGAAAATGCCCAGCCACCCAAGAACATCCATATCACAGACAAATCCAGCAAGGTCCCCATTGCAAAGTTATTGTTGTTGGTTAAATGCCATAAGTACTCAACTCTGTATCAGACACAAGAAAAAAGTTCTCGTCCCAAAATGCCAATCTAAACAAGGCAGTCCAAAGGCTCACACATATCATTAACTGTGCGACACATGCACTAAAAGAATTATAATCTGGGTACGCTCGCTACTTTCAACTAGTTTGATAGGCAGCCTCCCTGCGGGTTACAGACAGCAAAGCCCAGAGATCTCAAGATGCAAGAATTCATCACCAACCCAGCCAGAGGTGGGTTACACATCTTACATCTGGTCAGGAATGCATGAGCAGCATGACAGGGCTGTGGTGAGCCTTGTTTTGTGTGAGGGTAGGTTTTTAAGAAAACAAGAACAAAAAGTAGCAGGAAATGTAAAGAAAAGCACAGAGAAAAGACTAACATCACTCAGACCCAAAAAAGCATTGGTAGGACAGTCCTCAGTTTTGGGGTTAGGTGCTTGGTCAACGAAGTTTAGGCTGGTTTATCCTATGTGTGCCTGCAGGACTTTTGTACATGCTTTGGAAATAAAAAGGACTGTGGTGAAGACATCCATGTCCATCATCACCATTGTACAACTGACCCAGCCTGCAATACCCTGCGTTTTTGGTTACCAACTTTGGTTGAAAGTAACTCCATCATGTCAAGATGCAAAGTTAATTTATGATGGGTTCAGTCTTGTCACAGTTCCAGAAGTCTGCAATAACCACTAGATACAGTAAAAATTTATTTCTTCATTCAGGATACTTTTGTAGATGTTATAGAAGTGTAACATAAATGTTACAAGGAGTCATGACTTGCATTTTAAATTGAAGCACTGATGCCATGTCAGCTCATAGCTAGTTTCAAAGATGGGTGCCATAAAATTACATCTTAAGATAGTCCACAGGCCATTTCAGAGCACTGTGCTATACAGAAACACAAGTGAGTGGGTTTGGAGCTTCTAATTCATTTAGGTGCTTTCTTGAAAGTCTTGCAGATTGTTATTATTGTGGAGAAAAACCATTTCTGTGTCCAATTAATTGTTAAGAGAGGTTCAGTGCTGAAAACTGTTTAATTGCATTAGACAGGTGATACCAAATAGTTTCATACACAAATAGGAGACAAAGACTTAAATGCAAAAATTAACAGATTTTTTTTAGATGGATGTGACTATGCTTGTGCTTACTACAAAAAGAGCTATTTTTTGCTTAAATAATTTTATTTGTTTGTACTGGCATAATGTGTTCAGCACAGGACTTATCAGTATGTCCAAGTCATCCATTAACTTCATCCACTGTCTCAAATGTTTACAGTTCCCTACCCTACACTGAGTGAAAAATGGACACCAAAGTCACAGGGTGACCTGAACTGACCTAACGTTTGATTGCCTCCATCCCAGTTCATGGGTGAGAGCTGGTGTTGACTTCCACAGTCTTCTGCACAGCTTGTAATTGCTGTAATTTCCATTTGACCTGCAGTGTTTAATTTTGTTCACCAAGGAGCTTCTAGTTCATCTTTGTTGTCTGTTTGTGAGCAGGTGAGGTCAGTGCACCCTGTGCAGGCCTGGGCCCACAGGAGGTCACGGGCAACTGTCACCTACTGAGGGACCACCAAGGTCCATTGTGGATGCAGAAACAAACCTTTCATCCCTGAGCACTAGGCAGCACCATAAAATTCAAAAGTTTTTCCACAAACTCATTTTAAATCAACATTTAGTGCCAAATTGAAAAAAAAATCCTAATAAAAACTAACAAATTTGTCTTCACTTTTTTATTTGACAAGAATTTTGAACATGCAGACACTTTCGTTTTCAGAAAGCAATCTGGCAAGACTTTATGCTGGTGATGTCTCTGTTCTGGTGTCCATATGTGTCCTTAAATTATGGCACAAATACAGTAATAGCACCATTAATAGGTAACCTAGGAATAAGGGATGTCTGAGCAAGTATAAGAGTGCATCCCCAGGAGCCTGTTCTATCACCTGCATTATTCTCCCCAGTGCATACTTGAAGGTTGATTCATATGGTCAAGGTAAATAATATTAAGGTGAAATTATCTCAGTACATCAGGCAAAGGAATGCTCACCTATCCCAAAGATACAATAGCATCAGTAACCCATAGCAAAACCTCTATACTCTGATTCAGAATTCATCTTGTTTGTTTTTTTTCTTTTTTTTTTTTGTCTAAACACAAACATGGCCATCTCTCATTTTGCTTAATCCTGTTAATAGAAGAAATACTTCTGTTTCCAAACAAGTATTTCAAAGCAGGTCGCATCCTGCAGGAAGATGTTACTGGACAGCACAGAGCATCCCCATTATTTACATGAAGGTGCTTCCTGTTAGCATGGTATCCTCCATTCCCTGTCCTCATATTTTGTTTGGTGTATGTGGCTGATCACTCTATAAACAGGAAGGACACTTGAAAGATCATCTAAACAAACCCTGGTGTGTATAATTCCCTGGTAGGTTAATGAGGAAGAAGCTGGCCAAAAGAAGAAAATTATTATATGCAAGACAACAGTTCTTATGAAAGTAAAAGTCTCTTTGTATGTGAGACCTCCATAGTGACTAAAACTACTCTAGTAGTAAAACTCTGAACAAAAGGAAAACGTAGACTTAGCTGTTATGTATGTTTTCTCACAAGCAAAAGCACACACATATATTCAGTCCCCAAGAGGCCTCAGGTGAAGACAGAGGAGTTACAAAGAAGGGATTATCTCGCAATACATATGCAATTAAGTGCTGTGCCACCCTTGCTCTCTTTTCAGCTGGCTTTACATCTCCTTCTGTTGACTTTACATCTCCAAGATGCCCAAAACAGGCAGGGTGGTCAGGCAATGAGCAAGTCATAAGCAAATGCTGAAAAGTATCTAATTTAAGATGGACAGTAAAGCTGCTGAAAATTTTGTGTCAACTGTCAACTTGTTGTCCCACTTCCAAAAACGCCCAGAGACTTTTGTTCTTGGTATTAGGTTCTACATTCTAACACAGAAATTGTTCAAATAAGCAATGTTATTTCACTTTAGTTCTCAAATGGAGCTTTATTTCATCCAGATGTTACTGCTCACACCCCTGTCTTCGTTTAGAGCAACACTTTGTAGAATACCTAGTCACTTTTACTTTAATTCACTACTATATATTTTAAATGACTGTGTTTGACATAAACCACTGGCTGGTTTCACAACTGTGGCGTCTCCAACTTTGGCAAACTGTTCACTTATTTATTCCATCCTCTTTTAATGGAATTGCTGGAACCGCTTAAAATCCAGTAATACACCACAAATTTCAAGCACAAATCATATTCGTGTGAATTAGTGCAGTTGGGAAGACTGAATAACTTCTACCTCATAAGAAACCAAGTCTGTTGTAAACATATAACTATAGTCTTCAAAAAGGTTAAAGATTTTCTGCAAATACTGGGAGTTAAATCCATGTTTTGAAATACTTATCCACTTTTTATTCTTTTTTTTTTTTTAGTTTTTATTTTCTAGCACATTCTAGGGACTTTGTGCATCTAATTTGTTGTCACTGTCAGCTACAAATGCATCTGTACACACTATATTAAGCAATTATGTAATGCTTTTTGCATGTATACATGCATATATGTGATTCCTATCCATGCCATATAATAGAATATTCCTTGGGGACTAGACCATCTGCTTGCTTATGCCCCTTATTGATTTCCATGCTGATGTGCCAGACAAGCACAGTTTCTTGACTTTAGCCAACCAAAGAAAAACTAAATAACATCACCTCACAGCCACTGCTGAAAGTTCAGCTGTTCGAAATGAAATTGGCTTGAAACAAACTCAAAGTTTTCAGTTAGTGTCTTCAATTGCATTTTTTGAGAAGTTAAATGATTTAAGGATGTAGATTCTTGAATTAGACAAAACCAACAAATTAAAATCATCAGGATAGTTTGGACTAAAATGCTTTGGAAGCTGATTTTAAATTTATAAAAATTGTAATAGAAGCATGAAAACAGGTCATAATTCTCAAAAATAACACAAGAACTTAAAAGAGAAACTAAATAGTTGGAAACCCTACTTATACACCACGGTTACAGCAGGGTCTATACCCATGTTAAGCAAGGGGGAACACCTCAGTGTGGTATTAAACGAACTGACCCACTGCCTATCAGGAGTACTGCAGCAGTCTCCTAATGCATCCTACAGCTCTGGCCAAAATCTGACCCTGATTATGTTAGAAGGGTTATCCTGGAGTTTCTCCCAAGTAGCCAAGACAGGAATTTATTCTGATATGTTCAGTTCTCTCAGTCTTATTGCTGGTTTTGGCGAAGATGAAGGAAACAGCGATACGATCTGCCTCAGCCATATACCTACCCTGCATCTCTGAGACTTTCCATCCCATCATAACACCCTTAACACATTAGCACACCTTCCCACTCACCATTTTTTCCCAAAGATAACATCCAATACTGAAAACAAATATGACAGCTGTAGCTACCTCAAACATATGCTTTGTCTTCCATGTTCTATTTCTTTCCTCCTTCCTCCCAACCCACAGCCTCCACAGCATTTTGCTTTTGAAACATTTTGTCCTTGTATTATCTTCTCTCACTTTCCCTCCATTTTCCCCCTTCTCTTACGCTTCTTCCTTAGGAGAAAATGACTTGCTGGGAAGCTGAATGCCTTTGGACTTGTGCTGGAAAGAAGTCAATTGCTGCAGGTGTCCAAATTTGCCAGAGCCTGACACTGGACTCAAGTTGCGTCAGGGGAGGTTTAGATTGGATATTAGGAAAAATTTCTTTGCTGAAAGGGTTGTTAGGCATTTGAACAGGCTGCCCAGGGAAGTGGTGGAGTCATCACCCCTGGAAGCATTCAAAAAGCATGTAGACAGGGCACTTCATGACATGGTTTAGTGGGCATGGTTGATGGTTGGACTCGATGATCTTAAAGGTCTTTTCCAACCTAAATGATTCTATGATTCTACTTCCTTAAAAACCAGGGTGGGGGAGCAGTTTCATATTTCACCTTTTCTCCTGCTGCAATGGACACATGCAAGTGGTGGCTGTTTGCAACACAAAAAGGATCCAGAGAGCTCCCAGCATCTCTTGCTGCTGTTTGCTTTGTGCTAAGGAGCATTATTGCCCCAGACCACTCAAACCAGCTCCAGCTGCAGCACAAGGAGCAAATAACATTACATTTTTCTCCTTCCAAGAGAAGCACAACCTCCTCCTCAGAGCTTACCTCCCCAGATCTGCTCAGTCATTCACTGCAGAGCCATGTCATGCAACTCTCGCATCCCAAGCCATACAAAGTCCATGCAGATCTTATCCAGTTTCAATTAATTGTACCTCTCAATCTCTCCATTGGTCTTTGAGCCCCCTTCTCTCTTTGGAGACCGAGGGGACCAGAAAGAGGCCAAATATCCAGAGTTCAGGGCTCCCTTAAGAAGGATCCAATTTCCAGAGAGGAATACGATTACAAGCACCATTCAGGCAACATGGTGTTAGGTGTCTGCTCACAGGCCAGCATGGAATAGAAACAACAGCCCCAGCTTTGTCCCAGCAGCTTTATACTGCCTTGGCTTCTCCAGCCAGTGATTTACACTGATGTAAAAGAGAGACAGGAAAAAGGGTTGTGTCAGGACTGCAGGGTTTTGTAGCTGACACAGCCAAAAAGCAAGAAGGAAGAAATCACTCAAAAATCTTTCTCTTACAAAATGCAGAGTAAGACTGAGTAAGAGGATATGATGGTACTGATTTACTGGCAGGGAGAGAGACAAATATGCACTGGTAGAAATGTCTATTTTCATAGCTGTTTTGATAGACAAGACTCAATTTTAGTGATGTTGGCCCAGGCCTTCATCAATTTTGGTTCGTCCCACATCATGTTCAGCTCATCTGTCAGAGAGTGGCAGGCAGTGTTATCATTATCAAAAGAAAGAAAAACCAGCCAAGAATTCAAACAGAAAGATGTGATCTGCCATAATAAGAAAACAATTAATTTTCTTCTTCTGACTTTTCCCAAAAATGTGAGAGCTATGCTGTCTCCAAAAAAAGATAAATGAGACTCAAATCTGCATTATGTTAGCAGAAACCACCTGCAGTTAATTACAACTAGATAAAGGAATGACTTGGTTTTTGGTCCAAATCTTCTGTCTTCGAGGCCCGCATCTCTTCCAAACCACACAAAAAAAAAGGTTTCAGCTTTGATTTATTCTGTGATAGGCAATGGATGGCAGTCACGCCCTTCCACTCCTCACTCCTCCTGTGCGCTCCTATAGCTACAGCCCCCAATGCCACGTGATTTGCCTTACCTTTCTGATTCAATGAATTTGAGTGGGGGTGAACTGTGTGACTAAATTAAAATGTTTCACCCAGTAAATAATATGTTAGGGTTCAGGTGTCTGTTTCTACTGGTGGTAGTTTTCATTCTGTGAGGGCTCCTTTCATGCAGGAAGTATGATTTTTTTAACCAAAGCAAAGAATATGCTTCTTCCCTGGACCACTACTGTCAGCGTTAGATGCATATTAAAGTTTGATAGAAGGCCAGAAGACATATTTTCTCTAATATCAAACTGGCCCTTGGAGATTTTCCCTTTCAGACAAACCTACTGTTCTGACTCACATTAGAGATGAGAGACAACACAAAGAGTGGTCTTACAGGACATTTTAAATGGAAACTCTTTTTTAGGGTGGCAGAAAGCTTTGGGGGTGTTTATCTGTTGTACCTTAGCTTGCTGGTAATTTTTGTCTGTGCATGCTGGACCTGATCATTGGATTACTTGCCAGAAGATTGTCTCCCAACTAAAGCAAAGTATATCGCATCGATTGTATGCTATCTCTTAATGGTTTCTAAGCAGTGACTTCATCAGGGCTCTGACATACAGTTAGTGGTTCGTGCAGACTAAATAACATTATGCAGAACTTCCTTTGTTCTAAAGGCTGTTTTTCATGTAGAGGGGGGATCCAAGGCTTATCCCAGACTAGGTCCCTTTGATTAAACACAATGTAATTCTATTTTTCCACTGTGTGCCAACAATAATCACCATATCTATCAGTTCGGCTACATAGCTGTCAAATTTAGATGCTGCGTTTACTTTTCTAAAGCCATTATCAACCAGATTTGTCCACCTAATTTCAGTGTACTTTCAAGACAGGACCATACTATGGACTTCTTGTGCTTCTGTCACAACTAATTTGATCATTTTCTGCTATGTTAAAGTCTAACCTGCTGGACTTCTGACAAATCAGAAAACCATTTCACTCTTTCATTGACATCTAATCTCTGAAACACAAGCATTTGTGAACAGACGTGTTCTCTGAGCCATCCACTCCATTTCTGCTGTAACAGAGGGGGAAAAAAATACAAGCCTGTGTCTTCCAGACAGAAGTGTGAGAGCTGTGACCATATGCAAAGAGCCGGAACAGACAAAAAGCTGAAGGAGGAATCTAAATGCTACCAAATCACACAAATTTTTAAATATATTGTTTTCATTTGTAGTCAAGCCCTTCCCTGTCACTGGGTGCGTCTCTGCAGCCTGAGACAGATAGCTGCCAGGAAGTTTTCAGGGGGGGCCTAGTACCCCACAGAAGAGCCTTGCTGCAGAGAAGAGTGTCTTTATTTTGCTGTTTAAGTGTTGCTTAACAGTCTTCTGCTAATGTGCCTGAAATTCTGGAGCTGGCTCACACCCAGCCATGTCACCATAGCCTTTGTTCCTTTAAACTCTCCAAAGCTCTTTTCTCCCTGTTTTTCATTATTTGTCCCTTTGCTCCTACACCCCTTTTGCTGCAGTTTCCTGGCCAGCCCATCAGCGAACAGCAACAAGGTCCTGGTGTGACTCCAGGCCCCCTGCCCCGCTCAGGCATTGCGACCATGATAAAGGGAGGTGGCCCAGCACGCCCGTAGCATGTGCTGGTAGCCCACTGCTCCTCCTCGGGGCACAGGGAACCGGGCAAGTTCCAGCCACCTCTCACCAGTGCCCCAGGAGAGGGTAGGGAGAGGTGGTGGCAATGGGTTTGACAGGCGATTTTGAGGAGCCTGAGGGTCAGCATGAGGAACTGGGTTTGGCTGTGGAGGAAGAATTCAAAATGAAGAGATGTGCGAGTTGTACAGAGAGGTATGCTGGGAAAACTGTCTAAGCATCAGCCCTGAGTGGATGTGAAACTCAGCAGTCTTCACAGCTTGATGAATGTCTGCCATTTTGACAGGAAATGCTAAATGCCTTGAATTAATTATGCCTCTAACGTTTTCCTGCTGGAGAGAATGCTTTGGCCTATTTGAAATAATGAAGCTTAAACAAACAAACAAGAACTGAAAAGGCTAAAGTCATTGCTGTTAATCTATCTTCGATTAAATTAATGGATATTTCCTCTCCTTCTGCCCCCTTCCCCCTGCCCCGATTTACTTCTACAGAACCGAGCCCATATTTCAAAAGATTCTGCTGTAGCCTCTCCACGTAAAAGCCTCAAAGAACGAAAGAAACCGGGAATTCAACAGCAATAGTCAATAGATGTGAAGTGGCGGATTTAAGGTGCCTTAGAAAGCTGCACCAGATAAGCAAGCAAGGCTGCTGCTGGGGAAGTGTTGTCAAAGTGGTACCACAAAGGGACGAGCAAATTATTGTGATAATGCCAAACTGGCCTCTAAGGGGCAGTACCGTTGGAGCAAATTAGAGCAGTCAAATAGAAAATTAATAAATAAATAAATTTCTAAGCAGAGAGAGGCTTATATGGGAGGGCCATTAAAGGCTAGAAAAAAGCACGGAAGAAAACTAGTAGCAAAATCCCAAATGGTTTACTGCCATTTGGAAACAATGGAAAAGCAAATATTCACCAGAAATTATTGTCCTCAGGTTCCCTGAAAGGAAAGAATATTTATATCAGACACGCTTCATGAAGGAATTATCACATGGACCTTCAAAGGAAATGCTGATATTTTCTTTAAAGGCAGAATTTCCAATGCAAAGAGTGAGCATTGGCCCTATTGTGGAGATTGGCTCTTTTATAGACAGCAGGGAGAAAATAACATCGCTGAAATCCTTAACTGTTATTCAACAAAACTGAGCTTAGCTATGCAGAATGATCAGTAAAACTTCAAAGGATTTAGAATTTTGGTGGGAGAATGAACTAATGCCAAGTCCACTAAAAGATACTACTCCCTCCCAAATTACAGTTGATTTATAGAAATTACTTGTTTCATCCCAAAATACCTGCCATAAAGCTACTGGGCAGACTTCTTAAAAGAGTTTTAAAGGATCACCCTTTGAGAGTGATCTCTATCCAGATATAAAACAACATTTAAAGAGAATAAATCAAGTCTTCTGCTGAGGTGATTATTTGGAGCAAAAATTTTGGCTGTGTTATTGATAGTTGCATTTTCACTTTTTTTTTTCTTTTGCAAAATCCTTTTCAAAGTTTGGCTTGAAATGTGTTTGTGATTTAAAAGAGCCTATGTACATAAGTACATGTACATATACAGAATGTTTTATATTTAACAGCTATTTCACTGATCCACAAATTCCAGAGCAAGACAGCTCTTCATTCAAGTAGCATCCATATTCCTACAGTCAAATTTCTTTGCAAGCTCTCAGGCAATATTCACTTTTCCAGCAGAGGGGAAAATTGATACAGAATAAACAATCAATTAGGAAATCTCCCTTTCTTTTATCTGTCCCCAACTTCATAGGAGAATCTGAGGAAATTTTACCCAGACTGGGACCTGTTGGGGCAGCTTGGCTCTCTCCCAGTGAATGCACGTGGATTTCTTTCTGCTGAGAGCAAGGTGTACACCTGGATTTCTCCTTGAGACAGAGTCACAGTGGGCCCAGACTCCCAGGAATGCCACATTGCTTCTCGGTTCCCTGCTTTAAATGCAATGTATGTTATAGCAGCATACATCAGTTCCCATCTGGAGAATGACAGCAAGTCTGCTTGATTTTCCTGCTGGAGGAATAGCAGTTGCAAAATTTTAAAGTACTACAGGAGAAGAAAACTAGAGTGATGGCTGGCTGTGCTGAAAATTACCGTGTGATATAGGAAAGCTGCCTGTGATGTTCCCCAGAAAAACTAACTTAAAATGCACTTCTGAAAGAGGTTTTCAGCACACAAACTGGCATTTGGGCAAAGCCCAGCTTTACCCAAGAGACTCTGTATCCACATTCTATTGAAACAGCAGGTAGGTTTTCCAAAATCTATATTGTATAACCACAGACATATGCTTAAACATGCCCAGTTTGTTTATTCATCTGTATCCACTCCTCTGACATTCCTGTACAGATGCCACCAGCCAGGCAACCACTGGTCATGTGTTTGTGCTGGTGCCCGATTTACAAATACTGATCAGCTACTTGCATAGGCCAGGTGTACATGAAGACATGGCCACAGTGTGGACTTCATTTTAATATCCGATTGGGATGCTAATGTTCATTAATTAACGCCAGTGTTCAGAGAAAAAGTTATTCAGTGCAGATATTTACCTTTAGGTTGTTTCCTAGAACTAAGCATCAGAGTAGAAGAAGGGAGGGAAAAAGTCTAAAGGCAAAAAAAAGTCCAAATCGTTACTTTTTCCTCAGGAAATAAAACTGTCCCTAATCTTGGGGTACTGAATAGTTGTTTTTAAAATCAGTGAAGAAACAGCTACTAATAATGATCTGTAAGAATATCATTAGAGTTTAGTGCTAATGCTCTTAATGTAAACATGCTGATTTCTAGAGTTCAGGGCATCCTTTGTGGATAGGGACATCCATTCACTCACTCAGGCTTCATTTTGCAATTAGGAGATTTGTACTTCTCCTACTTTGGGAGAAGAAAGCTGAGATTTTTCAGAAACTGAGGGCTGACAAGCTGTATTAATTGTGGTAGTGAGTCTCTCAGACCAAGCCCTGCCACAGGCCAGCAGAGTAGGTAAAATACTCCAGAAGTAAAAAATACCATTTTCTACAGCCAGTCACTGCCCTTTCATCATAAATCTCAAAGACCCTTTAACCTTTGGGATGTACTACTTTCACAAAAAATAGGAATAGATTTGCTTACTCAAATTCTCAGAGAATGAAGTTTGTGTATGGAGACAATTTTTCCCAAGACCTTCCTGCAAAATCTCTTTTGGATTACTTTTCCTGTAGTATTCCTCAATTATTGCAAATGCAGCAGCCTGTCAATTACAATTACTGGGAAAGAGAGAGAGATGACCAGTAGGTCACTGTTCCCAGATATCCCAAACACATCAGCTTTCTTTATTGTATCTTAATATCATCCCTTCTCCAGTTGCTATTTGCATTCTACCACACACTGGCCAGTTGCTTTTTGGGTAAAACTGCTAGTTATTGAGTAGGACAGATTTGTAGCTAGGAATAAAAATGCATTCTTGAAAGCAGTAAGGTGACTGGTAAAAGCTTTGGTTTGTGTTAAAGCATAATTGAATGTCTAAGCTGCACTTAGACTTCTTGTCTCTTGTTTCCCAAACCCTTGATCTCCCCCCTTCCTCCCAACTCTCCTACGATTTCTGGATCCCGTGCCAGAACCTGACGCTGCATCGCTGTGCTCTTACAAACTGGTACAGAAAGCAGAAGTATTTTGGCTCTCAATTTTGGGCAAGTTTTCCCAAAAAGATTATTCTTTCAGGAAGCGTGAATCCACGTGCCCAGTCATGACCCCTTATTGCAGCTGCCGTGCATCTTAGGGAGAACAGGAGTCAAGAAAGGCAAACTTCTGTGCTTCCTTTCTGTCCCGGAGCTCCCTGGCTTGGAGGTTTGCCAGGATCCACAGCCGGGGTCAGATAGGGAGAGCAACTGAGGTCCAAGGTCAAACTGCAGGGCTAGTGGGAGACGTTTGCTGGGGCCTGGAGGGGAGAGGAGATGGGGAATGTAATGAGCTCAGGGAATGGAGATCTCAACAGAAAAATGCACCGAGGGCAAACAGATGAATGAACATCGGCTCTCAAAGGACAAGGGAGTTTTCTTTTTTCTGCAGGAGCCAGACCCCATTTCTCTATCAAGCTATACAAACACAAGCTAGAAGAAGTAAAGCAAAAATACATTTACCGAGTGCAAGCAAACTGAATTAAGTAATACAATGGAAATTAATTCTCCAAACCTAGCAGCTCTTCTAAAACCACCACGAGTCAGTTTATCTTTGCTACAGGCCACCACGTGGGAAAAGCTTCCTGTCTGCCTTGTAAAATGTTCCACTATGGAAAAAAAAGACACATCCACTGGCGTTTTGTTGTTTCTGCTGTTTTATAGAAGACAAGGCTGTGACAAAGCCCAAGGTCTGCAGTTGCCCATTGGCCCTCTTTGAGGGAATGCTCCTGCTTTCCTAACTCAGGATGGGAAAACTGACAAAAGGAGCCTCTGAACCAGGGGGAAAAGCTTCAGATATCTTCTGCAGCAGGAGAAGTAGCAGGCTAGAATGGGTAAGAGCCATTTCTAGTAAAAAGTGTGCCAGGAAGGGTAATCAGAAAGGTTCTTCGGATTACAGCGAGGCTTTAATTGATAACACAGTTAACAAAGAGATAACTCCACAGGGATGCTCAGATGCGATCAAGATGGGCTTCTTACAAAGTTAAGTCAACATGCCACAGAAAAAGCAACCCTCGAGCCCTGGGGCCAAGGCCGTTCCAGGCCACTGCACTCACCACGGGGAATCTTTTTGCAGTGGCATTTCACCATGTGTTGGCCCTTTGTTTCGCCATCTTCCAGTAGCCTCCTCTGCTCCTCCGTCGCGCTGCCTGGACATCTACCTACAGCAGTGTGCATCTACCCAAAGCAAAGGCCAACGGTGGGAATGGCAGCCAGGATGTGGGTGGCTGGATATGGACAAGCGTGGAGATAGGGAAAGAAGGAGGCAGCTGAGAGAAGTGCTGTGATGAAAAACCAGAGAAACCAAAGGAAGGGCACACTCACTGCAAGGCAAAGGGTGAGATATGAGGTAGTATCCCAAGATGAGACCTGTCCATCAATGAGTGAGGCCTAGGGACCTGACCAAGAGAAGAAAGCAAGACTGGAAGACAGGAGGCGGGAGCAGAAACATGCGAGCACTAGATTCAGCAACACACGCTGGGCAAGGCATCACCTCCAGCACTTGTACCGAATTAGATGGGGTAGCTGCCCACCCTTGGGCCGTCAGAGTAGGGGTGCTGCACTGGGGAGTACGTTAGTGCATGCAGTCTCTTAGGGGACTGTCCTGGTTTCAGCTGGGATAGAGTTAATTGTCTTCCTAGTAGTTGGTACAGTGCTATGTTTTTGAGCTAGGTATGAGAAGAATGTTGATAACACACTGATGTTTTCAGTTGTTGCTAAGTAATGTTTAGTCTCAAGTCAAGGATTTTTCAGCTTCTGATGCCCAGCCAGCAAGAAGGCTGGAGGGGCACAAGAGGTTGGGAGGGGACACAGTCAGGGCAGCAGACCCAAAGTGGCCAACAGGGTATTCCATACCATGTGATGTCACATCTAGTATATAAACTGGGGGGAGTGGGGGTGGGGCAGATCGCTGTTCAGGGACTAACTGGGTGTCGATCAGTGAGTGGTGACCAATTGCATTGTGCATCACTTGTATAGTCCAATGCTTTTTTTGTTACTGTTATCGTTTTATTAGTGTTGTCATTATCATTATTAGTTTTTCTTCTTTTCTGTCCTATTAAACCGTTCTTATCTCAACCCACGAGTTTTACTTCTTTTCCCAATTTTCTCCCCCATTCCACTGGGTGGGGGGGAAGTGAGTGAGCGGCTGTGTGGTGCTTAGTTGCTGGCTGGGGTTAAACCACGACAGAGACAGAGCGGTGGCCACCTGCACCTTGACTGCCTGAGGGACTGAGAGGGGAGTATGGGACCTTGCCCACATTTCTGGAAAGCACAGTTGCTGTTACGAAATATAGTTGCTCTTCCTAAACAGCAGTATAATCCCCTATTTGCTATGAGGCAAGATGTGTAGACCCCGGCCATAAGAAAAGACATGTTTAGCATCACTCCCTGCTTAGCTCTGAGCTAACAGTGAACAAAGGGAAATTCTCAAAAAAGAAACTTTGAAGCCTCTTTTTTTCCACCCCTGCCCCCATACAGAGCAGTCCTGCGTGTGCTGAGCAGTTGCAAGCGTGCCCTCCGTTTGCACAGCTGTGAGCCCTGCAGTTTTCTGCTCCTACAGAAAGATCCATTTGCCTCACACAAACAAACATACCTTTGGTATGTTATTAAGGAAGAAAGGCACTTTTCTTTGGTATAAAAAAGTGAGTCAGGTTTCTTTACTACTTTCTTCTTATGCGATTGGACATCAGAGAGGCTGCCAAAAATCATTTTCCAGCAAAGAAATCCCAGTTTCTCCAATTATTTTCTTACAAGCAATCTCTCCATATTAACAGTTTTCCTTCTGTGTTTCCAGCTGCTGCCCGCAGCCCACACCTCCCCTTCTCAGAGTTTTGCAATGAGCCAACCCCAGGAGGTGGCTCAAGCATGACCATAAACTCAGTTGATATCCGAGCCGTGTTACTGAAAGCTGCTCCAGAAAGAGGAGGCACAGAAGAGCAGATCCTCTGAGCCCTTACGTAACAAGGGAAATTACACATTCTGCACTCCTGAAAGCACATGGGAGACGAGACTCTCAGATGTGTCAAAACAACCAATCTAGCCATCAATCTTTTCCTACAAGGCTCATACAACAGCTCGTTTGCCATGCATCCCTGAAGTGTGACTCTCCTGACGTTATAAAACCATCTGAGCTGAAATACTGGAAAGCCAGACAAAATGTTACAGGCAATAACACCCGTCCCCTTTCCTTATTTTTGCAAAAGCGGCGTGTTCTATGAATACAGATGTTTTGCAGTGGTACAAGGCAAGCTGCAATTCGCCCTCCACGCTAGGCAGCCAGAGCTTCTGGACTGCTTTCCCTGCAGGAGTGAGGTAATGACACAATATGAAGTACAAAAAAAATGGTTGAGTAGGAAAATACTCTGAATTTGGAATTCAGTGAAACCTCAGACAAAACCAGCATTAGAGACACCTCCTGAATCATTCACTCTGCTGCCTTTTTGGCCGAGAAGAGCTGTGCAAAGCCAGACCCTTGAGGGGCTTCACCATGTCCTTTCATACCGCCTGTCCGCCCAAGACCAGCTCTGCCACTCAGTGTGGGGAGAGAAGGTCACAGCCCCCCCTCGCCTGCTCCTCTACCTCCTGCAGAGCTCCTAGTGTTGCTCTCAGCTGAGGCCTTCCAGGGGGCTGTTAGTCTGCTGAGCCTTTTTGCCTGAGCATAGAAACTCCTCGTGTCCTCTTTCTTCTGTGCGATACTGCCCTACTGCATCCGAGCTGGGCTAGCCCCGCGGAGAGTCTTTTCTCCCTGTACATACACCATAGGCATTTTACCAAATTTCTGTACTCTGATATCTCCCTGCCTTTGATACACTGAGCTTTATGAAGTTGAAAAGCAGAGCCTCCTGGGCTGTGTAACAAGCCACATGCACAAATTTTGGCAGAGAGAAAATGAAAACAGTAAAAGACCTGGCCCTCTTGAATGGAGAGAGCACCAGGATGCTGTTTTCTGTTCACACGTGAGAACAGCAAATGGCAGCACAGGTCCTTGCCCACACCAATGCATCATTCCTAGTGCAAATCATCTGGAAAACTCACTGAGTCTAGGAACAGATAAAGCCTGAAGGAATGGGAAGAGGAATGCTCCCTACCAGGTGCTCTGGTTGGTGCTTGCTCAGTGGAAAACCCAGAGGGAGAAAATACCTATTTACACTATGTGGATCTGACTGAGGACCGGTGAACCCAGAGCCAACTTGCAGCCCCAGCACCAGCTGCTCTCCCTCTTGCTGGGTGCTTTGGGGCCTGGTTGACCAGCCCTCCCCTGACCAGGCTTTGCACGCACGGGTGGAGGCTCCTCAAAAGCCCAGTGCCATGAGGTCCCTGCACAAGGAAGTCCTGCACATGTCCTGGGGAAGCAGCAGGGAAGGGGACCAGGGAACACCTCTTCTCCACTATCCCCTCCAGGTCCCATGGGACCTCCATGCCACACTTGACTTTTTTCCTTTGGAAAAGGGATGTCATTTTCAATGAGGTCTTACAAGGTAGTGGAGGATTTTGTGTTTAGCAAACCCAGCCACAGCAGCGTCCTGCTGGTCATATTTCTTTGCTTGCATTCCAAGGCACTGGGCAAATCACCTTAGTGTACCACCCTGCAGGTGAGGACACCCCAAAATAGCAGTGCTCTCTGCTGTGGGGTTTGCTGGCACGTATGGGAGCTAGCACCAGGTTTATACAGGGAACACATGCGGGAAACAGAGCAGCCCTCATACTGTGGGTGAAAACAGGGCCCATTTTTAACAGGATGCAGAGAAGCATGACAAATCACTAAGTGTGGTTTTATGTGCTTGTGTGCTTTATTGTGTCATTTTTTTCTAAGCTCCTGTCTTCAGATGTTGGCAGCAGGTGACAAGCTTGCTAGCCAGTTATAAAGACAACTGCGTGGGTACCACCAGGCTGTGTAAAAATAACCTCTTGCTCATCTTTAAAGTGAAACAACAAGGGAGCTCAGATCTCGGGGCAGAAAGCTCCAGGGAGGAAGGGCTAACAGAAGAAATAAGAAATGGCAGTGGCTCAGTGGAGGACACTAACAATTTGGAGTGTTTTCCTTTGGAAGCAGTGAAATGAAGGATAGGAGTGATGACAAACAGAGATAAGGAGAACCTATCAACATTCCTTGTAAAGCATATGGCCCTGTAAATGAGAGTTCACCGCCTGATAGCATCCATTATTGTACATTCTGGATAGTGTGGGACTTTTCAGCAGATGCTGCCAAATCTGCCTCACCCACCCTGTGTTTTATTATACAGATTACAGCCTTCAAAGTTGTAAAATGGCTTTCTTTAGATTCTTTAAAAAAAAAAAAAAAGTGATTATCTGAGTTGTTTTCAAGCTGACTTACAACTAACATGACTCCCTGAGAGCTTCAGCCAGAGCATCCTGCCATTTGTTTACTTCTGAATTTCTCCTCAAATTGTTTAAGACCAAACAAGTAAGGAAATACTGAAAAAGCACCACACTGGAAATCAACATCACAATACTTTGAAACCTCCGTAACACTTTCAGAACATTCCCATGCTGTTAGCCATGTTTTGCAAGGAAAATTCGCAGCAAAGCCCGGCAGGGGCTGGGGGTCTCTACCCCACAGAGCCCTTTTCCCATACTTTTCTGTCTGTTGACATTAAGTTCAAAGCCAGGCTGGGAGACCTGTTTTGTCAGATGGGGTGGGTGGCTGCTCGGAGAGGTGGTCGATAACCAGCATGTTGGCCCCATGCACAGCATCACGGAGGGCTCTGGAAAGAGACAGTGCAGCCTTGTACTCCTTATTTATTTAGAGAGCAGCTCATGGAGATTTAAATGAAAAAAGAAAGCATTGGGAGCCCAGAGCACAATGCCACCAAAACTATTCTGGTGCCAACAAAGACTGAGTAGTTAAGCCTGATGGATTCTGGGTTTCTGTGTGAAGGTCAGCTAAACAAGGTGCTTTTTTTTTTTTCCTTTTTTAAATAGGCATCTGTTCTAGTTTTGTTACTATTTTTTCCTTGATTTATCAGCAGACTACCAGAGTGTTAAAGCTTAGACAGAACAGTAGCCAGCAGTCTGGCAAGGCCACCTTCAGTGTGCTAGGTGTTACTTTCAAAATAAATAGGGTATCTGTTGAAGTAAAAGTGAGGTTCCTGGTAGAAAGCCACCCTTTCCCAGCCATTACTTGCCTTTCCCAGGAGGTAGAGATTTGGGTTCAGAGCAGCCATGCTCTGCTGGGGCTGGCTGAGATGTATTCACACACTCACCCAGAGGGGAAGACAGGGGATGGAGAGGAGAGGCAGAAGGGGTCCAGCAAGGATGCCCATCTCCCCTAACCACCTCTGGCAGCAACGGTTCTCAGGGAGGGAAACACATCCCACTTCAGCTGAAGTTTTGCTTCCTCCTTGGACAACTTAGCATATTGAAATGACTAGGCTGTTTTCTATAATTTGTTTCTTATCTGCTATATATCTCCATTATGTCACGGCTCACTTAAACACAAGGAAGTTTTGAGGCCTTAATTAGAAAAAAAATCAAATTAAATGTTTTTAAGAACTTTTGAAAACAAGCATATCAAGAAGTTCCCACCATTTTCATTGCAAGGCTGAAGTGTTTTACTTTCTAGGAAAGGCCTGCTTTTTGCTACCTTTGCATACTTTGTCTTTAATAAAGAATTTTTCTCTTAACATACACGCTGGTTCCCAAGTTGTACTCATCCATCTCCCATCAGCAGAAGAACCTGCATAACACTTAAAACCAAGGTAACAGAACTCACCATGTGATTTGAAAACACTCTGGAAGTACCATCCTAAAAATATATGATTATATGATGAAAAGACTGAATGAAATATAAATACATGCAGAAAAAATTCCATCCTGCCTGGTCTTACTGAAGTAGCAAGAAATCTGAAATTGCTGAAGTAACCTTTTCAAATAAGGCAATGAAATTAGCTTTTCATTGTATCATCAGATTTTTGTTTAAGTGAAATGTTTCTTTAAGAAAAACAAGAAACCAAGCTGGGTGGAAGATCTGGTTTTCCTCTTTAATTAATCCCTGTCTCAGACTTTGAAGACCTTTCTGCCCACTGTTTTAAAGCAACATCATTTATCTTGAGTACTAGGGATCCATTTAATGGTGTTCACAGTCATTCAGCTCTTTCTGCAAAGTCAGTATCCCCACCCTTGATAAGACTGGCAGATTTCAGTCCAAGCTATAGCTGTTAAAAGTCTTCACAAACATCAGTCTGGCCTTGAGTGAAGAGAAATCAAGGGAAATCTGTAGGAACCTTTGGGTAGGACTGCACAGAGCTTAAGGAAAAATTGGAGACAGATTTACACACTGCTTGGTTTCTGTCTTCTTGCAGGGCAAAATTTACAAGGCTGTTGCAAGGCTGCAATTGCTTTGTCATGTCAGATGAATTGTCAACAAAAAGCACTTGGCTACTCCTAAGGCATAAGAGTCATTTTCTGCAAAGCTTTCAGATCCAAGCTTCTAAGAAAATTATCTACTTATTTCAGCAGGGAAAAAAAAATTTAACTAAAGTCATAAAACTGGTGATGCAGTTGATCAGGACATTAAATCTAGGGTGAGAATGTGTTTCATAAAAGAAAACATATTCCAAATACACTGAACATTTACAGTTTAGAAGTAGCATTGTATCATTAACTGCCCTCTTAGTACAGCCATTTTCCTGTTAAATGCAAGCTTCTGATTGGAAAAGCGAGCACACAAATGCAGTAACTTGACTTTACAAGGTGTGGCACAAATTAAGTGGAGGTTTTAACACTGAACATACAACTCTTATTACAGTTATGTCCAGAAAGCCATATTTCATATACGCGAGATTGTTAGAGCTACCTTGAAAAAGTGATACTTCTCAAATGGTTTGTTTCTAGCTTTGCACAGTAATTAACCATTAGAAATGGAGGCAGCTCAATAGCTCCTGTTAAAAGATCTTTTCCTTGGATTTACATCACAAGTAGATTTAGCCCAGCCAATCTGATTCTGAAAATTAGGGTTAAAGAGATTTTTATTTTTACCCTATGTAATGCAGTTTTACTGGTAATGAAAGCTGATGAGAAAAATATAATCAAAACCATGTTTTGTTGAATATTTTATAGATATCATGAAAGATATAGCTCCCACTGTGTTTTTAAGGACTTATTTCAGAAGTAATATTTTAGTACTTTATCAAAAACAGTTGTACAGGGTTTTTTTCAGCTGGGTGTTGAATGCTAATGCTTGCTACTCATCTTTTTCCAAATATTTGAATTAAACTGACATAAAGCAGAATACTCCAGATAAACCTTCAATCCAATGTAATTTAATGCCAGTTTCACTCTGGTTTTAACCTGATCCTCTCACATTGCAGCAAACTGGCCAAAACGTGTAATGGACAAGAGAGGGAGCTCTTTTGCTGCATCTTCTCTGCAGAAGTGAGCTGGGTTTCCTTAAAATTCAGGGCTGTTTCCAAGATTTCATAACACAGGAAACAGAAGTTATGTGTTCTGCAGAAGATTGGATATTGAGCAACGCTGTTACCAAAAAAACAAAACAAAAGCAAGCAAACAAGCTCCATTTGCCTTCTCTTCTAAGCAAATAGTGACTCTTTAAAAGTCACCTTTTCATACTGAACTGGAGGGCTTTCCCCTGGCCTCGCCTTTCTAAAGTGTGGAGACTGGCAAAAGAATCTTTTACAAGGTTTTATTTCAAAAAATGAAGACATATATAGGGCTCTGCCTTTCCCTGATCACCCCTGGATTGCCCAACTAAAAAGTAAACACATTTCTGCTCCATCACATTATTGCTTGACTGCATTCCCCAGCTTTACCTTCCCATTTCACCAATAAAGAACAAATTGCAAGAACTGGGCAGCTTGACCCACTAAAGCTGTGGTGCTTTAGCAGTCCAGTTGCCTGGGACTCAGATATTCTATATGCTCCTGTGAGCGAGCCACATCAGTGTGTCCCCTGCCTGGACACCCAGCCAAGACCAAGGCTCAGGCTCCGGCAGCATCCCAGTGGGGACGGAACAAGCTCAGGCAATGCTCAGCATCGCTGGCATGCCAGACCTTGGTGAGAAAACTTCTCCTGGCAAGTGTCTGCCACTGCCTGACTTTGGGAATGTGCAACACCACCGCTGCTACCCAAGAGAGGGCAGCCCAGGAGCAGTGATGTCTCACATTTCCCACCTGGCACCTCCTTAATTTGGGGAAAAATAATAATACTTATAAAGATTAGAACAAACAAACGAAGGATGAGCAGGGTTGGTGAGCAACTAAAGGTGTGCCAGGAAGGCTGTGAGGGAGCACATGTTGTGCTTTCCCAAACCCAGCCACATCACCATCGTCTGGCACAGCGTCCAACTGCAAACCCAGAGCCCACTCCCTCCCAGCAACAGACTTCGGGCTGGACTGCAGTGAGAAAAGGATCAGGCTCTTGAAGAGACAGATGTGTGGTCCAAACCCATTGAAATCAGTAAGCATTTAGCTGATGTTCACTACGCCCAGCAGGCCCTTTAGGCATGAACTTCGTGCTAGATTTTAAGCTGAGACGTGTTTGCTTAACAGAGACAGACAGCAAACCCCAAGTTCTGAGGGAGGATGTGCATTTTAAAAACATCATTCAGAGTTCAGGAAAACTGCAGCAGTTGCCTCATCCATGTCAGTGCCTACTTAAACTCCCTCCTCCGAAACAACCCCACCCAGAGATGGCTGCTGGCCTGGGAAGTGCTTTACCTCAGCACAACTTGTATTTTGAAGAGGCAGACTGCAAGCTGTACTTGTATTCCTGTTTTGTTTCACTTTTTTTCTTAAGTGTATTATTTGGTGAATGTTTGACTAAAAAACAGCAGACACCTATTCCCCAGAAATGAAAAAGATGGCAAGCTATGCTGTAAACAAACCAGATCTTTGCTGGACTCAAACATTAATGATGCTTCTTGTGTGTCTGTGCAGCAGAAGTGGACTGGTGACCATAATCGACTCTATCTTTCTTCCTGTGACATAAAATAACGCTCAGACCCCATAAATACTGACCTCCCTCCACTCTCTGACTGGAACTTGGCAGCTCCGTTCCTTGTGGAGCAAAGTCAGAGCCAGGAGATCCCCGAGCAAGGCGTTACTGCTTGTGCTTGCAGGGTTATGCTGTTCAGCCAGGGGCTGCTCAATGGTCCATGCCCAGGCACACTCCTCTGGGGCACCCAGGAGGGCCCAAGAGATGGAGCGAGAGATGAGCAGTTAGTAAGACAACCACCGAGAATAACAGACCNTGAAGGATTAGAAATAAGGCACTACAATAAAAGTAAATGTTTTAAGATGGTGGCGGAATGGATCCGTTGCTTTCACTCAGTCAAGATGCAATGGCTACATTCGCCATGGTCCAGGTTCGCACAGTATCAAGGACTCAACCCCAGCAATTTTAAGTAGACAATTCATGTAGATGCATTTATGAAATGTTATTTGGACATAGCAGTGTGTGGGAGCATCCAAAAGGCACAGGTCAAGAAAGCAAGCTTCTCCCTATGAGTAGTTTTGGGGAAAACAGAAGAAAAATCCAGAGGCCTGGCAAAACCAAAATGTGCGTACAGAGAGGTGAGCTCAAACCAAACAACCAAGGATAGCGAGCACTGATACAAAGGATATGTACCTCATCACGACTATTCCCAAAGAGAGATTTTCCTGTTCCTATTTGAGGTCAGGATGCGTACAAAAACAAACCAACATATGTAACCGATTACAACAAACACAAGGGAAGGGTGTGGGCAGCTACCAAAAGCCAAGAAGTGTAGGATGTCACAAGCGAATGTACAGCCTGGTGGACCCACAGTGCTTCTCCAAGCAGAGGTAAAATCTTTCCTGCGCAGAGACATTGGTAATCTTGGACCATTTCTTAATGTTTGTCAAAGGATTTGGCACCGCATGAAACATAAATGAAGTTCCTGCTCCCACAGGCTGAAGTATTGAGTCTTGCGACATGTTTAGGAGGTCAATACAATAGAGCACAGATTGGTTATTTATCCAGAGCTCCATGATGAGCATGGAGCAAAGCTAAATGCAAAGCTGAAGCCAATAAAATACTTGAGTAACTGCAAATTTGGCCCAACTGACTTTGTTATGCAGATTTTAATAACAGTAGCACAAAATGGTTCCACTCAGAGCCAAACACTTTACAGCACTGTCCTGGGGATGGGGGGCAAACACTCTAATTATTAGGTCTCTATATAATGACTATCATCTCCTCCTCAGACTGTGCTTGCAAAGACAAATGGCTAGGTGCACAGGATCCATACACTGAACACCTAAAAGGAACTCTGTATTCCTGCCTCATCTGGCAAGTTCCTCCCTTCACCATTTTTTGCCACTTCTTATTCTCCATCTGGTTTAATCTAAGCTATTATTCTTCACCACAAGGACAAGGCCTGAGGAATGTTAAAAAGGCTGTGCCCCAAAAGTACCTAGGTTGGTAACGAACACATTATCCTTCCTATATACCATCGGCTGGTGCAAGGGAAAGCAGGTGAAAGAACACAGCTTCCCCCACCTCCTTCTTGCACTGCTGCTCTGCAGAAGGGTTCATCTTCCACAGCCATGAGGAAGAGCCTCAGTCCTAACTCCTGCTGGCTGCACAGCTCCCACTCAGTACAGGACATAACACAGGTTGTTCTTCTTCAAGATGTTTGGAGTCTATAGGTGCTTTATTTCCAATTATCTCCATCAGTGCTGGAACTGAAAGTCTAGTGTCCTGTAGACTTGTATTTTATGACTGGTTAAAGCTTGTTTAATCCTTGTATTCTTTGCAAGTTCTCTCTGCTGCATAGATTTTCTGATACCTAACAATGTAATGCTGCAGTCAGGGCAGAGAAAATGGCCCTTTTCCTCTTCCACTTACCTACTTCCGTGAAACTTCAAAAACATGGTTATCTTCGAGATGTCCCTGTCTGAGAGGTGGTTGGAGGTGGCTGAAGGGTCAAAAACCCAGAGAGGCAGAGACTGAGACAGGCAGAGACTACTCTGCTTCTGCCCAAAGAGACTAAAAGAGTGTGTGGCATGTCTCCGCAAAAACATTTCATAAAAAAATGCTTCTCCCATCTCTGTTTCTCTCTCTCTGTCTTCAAAATCAGTTACAACAAAGGCACTCGCTATTGTCCATGAGGTTTCTCATAATCAGGTTTCTGTCTCTGGAAGGCATCACTTTTCCACAGAGCACTGGATAAAATCCAAAGCACAAATTATGAGATCCATATGAGGGAAGCAGATGTTTCTAGGCAATGTTTATGGGGAACAGCAAATCTTTGGGGAGACATTGAATTACATTTTCTTTAAAGCAAATACTTAAATTGTACAATAAATATCCAAAATATAAAGCATAAGAATGGGGAGATTGAGACAAAGGTGTATGTACCTTTGTTAAAAAAGGTTAAAAAGCAGTTACATAGATCACGTGTATTTTAGTGACTGGATACATTGGTTGAGTGGTGTAGAGTTCAGGAAGCCCCTCTGACCAGCGAGGTTGCAGTGGGAAGCACAGTGTCTTCAGCCATCCTGGAACTGCACAAGGCTGCCCCAAGTCCCCAGACAGAGCTGATCGTGCAGACCTCACCACCCCATCCCTGCAATCGCTGACCTTACACTATCAATTGCAAAGCCAAAAGGAAAGAAACCTCTTATGAGTGGAGCGGCTTGTTCCCATTTCAGGGAAAGATTCTCTCTTTGCATCACTGGTTTGGTGCAGTCACAAGCTACCCCTCAGACAGCCTTTGAAAAAGTGTCAGGCAGGGTATCTCCTGAACTCTACCAGCTTGGCTTTTTTTCTTGCAATGCAATGTCTGAGGCTAGGAACTGAGCCAAGTGAGGGAAATTGAGCTCCTCTGACCATTTTTTTTGTAGTTCCCATTATTCTTCTCATTGTTTAAAATCAAACTGTACATCAGCATTTTTTGCCAGGGAAGAAATTAACCACATGGGAGGAACAGTCAGCTCCTGAAGCACAGTCAACATTTGCCAGCTGAAGAGCAGATGGCTGGCACCCATTTACACAGTAGCCCTGCAGTCTCGTTTGAGAGGTCATTTTGGCTCAAGAAGCCATTTCTGCCTTGGAGAGGTTATTTTTTGTATGTAGATACTGGGCTCACACTTCAGATTATGTATTCATCATTCTCCACTCAGAAAGATCATGTGAGGCACTGGCAGAGCTTAATGGAAGCAGAGTCTTTGATGCACTGCACTTGAGTCTTCATTTTCTACACTATTAACTGAATGCTACTGTACTGGCCTGTCTCCTCCTAAGCCTTCTCAAAATAAATAGATGTCATTGCATACTTGTTTAACTTTACAACCAATGGATAAGAAATCATTCAGAAAAATCAACTACATTATCCAGAAGAGCAGAGGCTTTTCTGCTCCACATACTAGAAAATATCTGTGTGAATGGGTATTGGAAAGGAGCTCAAACTGGCAGGTGACTCCACAGGGCACTACCTAGTCCAGCCAGCTTTATGAGCCCAAATGCAAGTTTTGTCGTGCTGGACATGGGCTGACCCCTTGCACAACTACTTCAATGTCTCACCAGCATTTTCAGCTGTGAAACAGAGATGTAGTAGTGCCTGGGTCCGGCTCTGAGGCAGCTGTGTCCAAACCATGTACAGCATAGTGAACCTGCAACCTGGATAAAATGCTCACAGACATGTCAGTGCTGACTGCTTCCTAATAAAAGTAAGGGGGTCACAGACCTTCAAAGCAGTCTGTTTTTCAGAGTCAATATGCTTATTTCAGCAATTTGTGTGTTCCAAAATTGTTCATAGCTGTTGCAATATGACAGTGTAGAGGTGTTTATGGCATCTCAGCTAGAAGGCTAGTTAATAGGTCAGTGAGGGAGGTAATGTCTTACGTACATGTTAATAAATCAAGACAGACAAAATCAGGCAAAGTCTTCATCAGAAATTATTCTGAGTCCAAACTCAACCTAGGTACTTTCAAAGACTGTGGGAGAAAACCTTCATAGAATTAGTACTTGTACCTTCTATAAACCCAGCTCAGAAGTCTTATCGCCAGTTATCTGGAATTAAGTGGGATCCTTCTTGACCAGCATTTCTAACATTATTTCTTGCTATCTCTTAAAATTGATCTAATATATGGTCTTTTTACTCAAGTTAAGGAGAACTGCACCTACATCTATTGAGGTCTTGCCAGTGAAATATTCTGATGACTCTCCAGGGTCACCACATCCTTCACAAGCACAGTTTTACACCACTGTTGCTTGAGATTCAGCTGATACAGGCAGATAGTAACTGCTACATTGGACAGAGAGCTGTCAATGAAAGGGGAACATAACACACAATGAGGGCAGCCAAAATTGTTTTGTAATGTACTATTTCACTGTACAAAGCAGTTATGTTTACAGTATCGAAGGCTGGAAGCATTTTCAAAAGAGTGTAGGGATTCTGCTGATCTCTTTGACAAACAGTTTCTGAAACAGGAAGATGCAAAACACGTATGGGAAACCCACTGCCTTTCCACACTTGCCTTCTTCACCCACCGCTGCTCCATCTGCCTTTACACGCAGCACTAGAAAATGATCAACCTTTTCCCTAGCATTACAAAAGCAAATAATCTTTTCCCTAACATCACCCAAGTCACCTGTTAACGCAGACTCCTGTGTCTTTCCCCTCCTTACTAGTATGCCCTCCTTTCCCCTCTGATTCAGTCCTGCTTGGATAGCAGCACCTCCCCTCCCTTCCTCCCCTGCTTCATTTCACTATTCTCCAGAGTGCCACCAATCTGCTTTTAAAATTATTCAGAGGGATTTAGCTTCCAATCTCCAGGCCTAGATTTCTTCCCTGGGCACCATCCCAAGGGAGTGCTGTGAAACTTAATTTAGCCATCACACCTGCAAAGCTGCAGCATGTAGACACTGAGTCCACTAAAACTTCTGGGGTAGGATTTCATTTTGTGCACACACACTTTTCCCTTTGTATTCTTGCAGAAAGCAGCTACTGGGGAAGCTGCTGTACACCCATGCTATTCTGGTAAATACTGCCTTTCCTAATAAGCATAGTTCCTCCAACTGGTGAAGAATGATTATATAATTAATGCTTTTTATGGTATTTTGGTGATTTTTTTTTTGAGAGCATGAATTTGTTTACTTCATGCATGTTAGGGATTCCCTTTAACCTCAAAAGAAAGCTTTCAATTTTTCATAAATAGAGACTTTTTAGTCCTCTTGGATGCAGAGACAGACTTGAAAGTATAAATCAGGACGACTTTCTGATTCTGCAAAGATTCAATGAATAATATCAACAAGATATGGTATCTTTTTCAGAGAGGACTAGAAAAGGGTCTAATACTTTTAAACCAGTTTTCAGATGAGCTCACTAAGTGGTAGCTTTGGAAACAGTACAAAAATATCAAACATTTTTTCCCTTCCTTGGCTCCCCGTTATGTTTAGAGAGAGGCCCAATAGCAAGAACAAATGGGCAAAGGCAAAGAAAACAGATTCACAAACAAAAGTCCAGTGAACAAATGAACTGCAGAGTCATAAGTGGAGAAATGAATATGAGGTGTGGGAAGAAATGTGTTGTTATTAATGGAGCAGAACTGGAAGCCATGGTGGGAGATGAGCTGGCTGCCATTCACAAGTGGGCATCACCCTCCTCTCCAACCCTCTGGTGCTCAGTAGCAGAATAGTATTTCTACCAGCATCAAATCCTATCTTTCAACAGGGATTGGCTTTCACACACTGAGGGAAGCCAGAAAGGACAGGGGTGAATTCAGCGTATAGGGAGAGGTATGTCATAGCCCATGCCTAAGATCTACTCTATGCCCGAGATCTACTCTCCTGCACCTCAGAGCTCCAGAACAAACTGCACTAAAACCTACTTGCAGCAATGGATCCAGCTTGCAGAGAACTGGAAACAATTCCTCATCACAGAATCATAAACACAGAGAGGCATGCTACCAAAACAGAGAGCGGCTCGTTTGGATTAGCTGCAGGGAGACCCAGTAGCCCATTGCTGACAGTCACCCTGGGGGTCTGCTCTGCTCCTGTCTTTCCAGGCACAGGCTGTAAAGGTTTTGTTTTCTGTCCTCAGAGAAAATGACTCCTGCTAGACTGCTGTAAACCTATCCTGCTCAAGGACATCTTGTTTGTGTTAATCCTGTAGATTAAGCACACAGCTTTCAGTTGCGGCTTTGCGGCTATTGTTACCAGTAAACCCCTTACAAGGCTTGTGGGCCAACGCACATTAACTTCAAGGCTGTCACTGTGATAGCACAAATGAGGAAGAGTCCCCAAGAATCATGAGAATTGACTCTCATACCAAATACTCCATGTTAAAAAAAAAAAAAAAAGGTTGGAAGATAATTGCCTCCTGTGATCTCTGCGTTGAAGGATCTCAGCTGTCACTGGCAACAGGAGAAACCAAAGCTGAAGCTTGCAAGCTTGTGCAAATACAGCGGCCCAGCGTCCACCGCAAGGGGAGCTCAGCAAGAGCTGGAGCTTCCAGGGACTTTAAGGTGAGTCTGTTGCTTGAGCCCGCCAAGCAGTCCAAGCAGGATGGTCACACCGATAGAGATAGCAACACTCAGGATTTCCAACAGCATGCGGAGGCACGCTCTTGCACAATCTCCCCTCCTGCATTTGGCTTAGTCACACCAGGGTCTTGGCTAAGCTTGCAAGTGTACATTAAGTCATCACTCAAGCACCAGGCATTTGTTGGCTTGCTGTTAATTATGAATGGCGTTACCTGTAAAATATTCACAGAAGGTTCCATGTGGGTAGAAAAGCATAAATAACTATGTATTAAGGGATAATTTTATTTTTACAAATACACAGGAAATTAAGAACAGCTGTACTGTAAAATACTTCTTTGAATACACTGTTTTTAATATGAGTTCCAGCAATTCCCTGGACTTCACTGTTCAGCAAAGCCTCAGTACCAAAGAACTGGCTTTTAGGTGGTGTTTTCTTGGAATCAAAGCCAGCTAAAGCATTTATGCTAACAGCAGGATTTTCACAGGCTTTGCTCATTTTATTTTTTTTATACAGTTAATTCACTTTACAAACAGCCTGTGATATTTTCAAAAGAGCAATAAATCATGCAACAGATTTATGCAAGAGCTTGATTCTGCACCTCATGTTTATCCTGTAAAGCGCCTCGCTTTAAATACAGTTGATTTCAGGCTAACAACACAGCCTGGAACACTATGTTAGCTCAGAACCTCACATTTACTGGTCTCAGTGGGACTGTGAGCATCTTTAACATACCAGAGCACCCTGCCTGCTGGATGCACCTTTTGTGAACATTGCACAGAAATGTGAAAAAAATCTTCAAGTTTTGTATTTGGTAGGTAAGGGCTTACCTGCAGTGATGGTGCTGGGGCATTTGAGTTTCAGCAAGATCACATTCTGCACTTAGGGAGAAGGACTTCCTATGTCTATGTATTTCAAACCAAATCCTCTACTGCAAATATTTCTGAACTCCTAAGACTGGAAAGTCTGTGTTTTCCTTGCAAATAGAGCCTAACCTCACCCAGAGAGGACTTGATAGTACAACTGCCATTCCAGGATTTTCAAACTGAGATTTGGCCACACTCCAAAAATTTGGAAAAAAAAAAAAAAGGGTTTGGATGCCATCAACCCAGGGATGTTTTGGAATGTGCTAATAATTCCCAGCAGAAAGTGGCCAGGTTTGGCTCCTGGTGACTAATGAAGCTGTCATACACCATTCCTTCCTGCTGTTTAATAATGCTTTCGAAAGAGCCCTTTATGGAGATGAATAGTATAGTAGTGCTGCAGCTGAGGAACTGGCATGCTGTCAAAGAAAAGAGAGACCAGTTTACTATGCATGGCACTGTATTTTTCATTGTACTTCACAAAGACTTGTTATTAACTGAAAATTAATTCATCATTAGGGGATAGATATTATTTAATAAGTAGTTCAGCACTGTTTTGAGATTTTATTCCAATAGTCAGATTTCATTACAGCAACAAAATTACTTGTTACTCTAGATGTTTATACATCTTCACTGTTTCTTAGATCCTGAATTTTAGGGGATTATATCAGCCCTACCAGCAAAATTAATTGAGATGGAAATGCAGTTCATTCTTTCCACTTTCTCCTCAGTGACATATGTATGTACATACGCTGTATATAGCATACAGTTAATAAAGGTAGCAATTCAGCCAGCTCGATGAAAGCAACAGCCATGACAGCTCCTACATTCAGATCCAGATCTCAGCTTCTACTCTGTCAGTGGAGTGATGGAATCTCAAATCACACATTTTTATATTCCTCAATTGACTCGTTGGTCATCTCAGGTAATTGTAGGGCACAGCAATATTACAGCTGTGCAGAACACTCATATCAAACATTAGTCCCAGCCTGCACAAACTTACTGGATGTTTTTTCCACCGGGGGAAGTCCACAAGACTCCTAACTCAGTGCTGTGTCCAAGCCTGTCTCAGGTGAGTTCGCCCATTTATGAACTCTTGGGGGCCTTCAGCAGTGGTGCTGAGATGTGATATACCTCTACTCCCTTCTACTCTTGCTGTGAAGCATCTGGGAAAATCAAATGCTCTCCATAGCCTTACAAACAATCTTCACCACATTCTTTCAGATGTAAAGCAGGGAGACAAGAGACTGGTATATCTTATCAGCTCTCCACACAGAGCTCCATCAACATCAGCCGGAGCCTGAGATGAGTCCAAACGGGTTGCAGTGTGCGTTTGAACACAGTTGGCTTTCAGAAGCTGCGGGGAGAGATCATAGGCCTTATCTATGCAAGGAAGTTTAGATGAAATAGTCCAGTTATCTTGCTTTAGAGTACCTTGGTTTTGCACAAAACCTACTTTAACAGTTTTGAACATTTGCCAGTATCAGAGGTGGTATTATACAGTTCTAGCTTGTTGTCTCTCTCTTCTGTGATAGGGGAAAACACCTCTGACCACTTTAAATCAGTATAACCCATGTTGTTCTGCATTTGGAGAGTTAACTACTAAGTGATCCAGGGAAGCATCCCATCCTGCACAAAGCTTCACTCCACAGTCTTTCTTATTATGTGTTTCCTTATCCTTATTGAAAGGTGCAGCGTTGAAGGACTGGAAGTCAGCTAGAAGGCACGTTATTCTCTCGTGACATACTCTTTTTGTTACTGCCATTTTTAAACTGCTGGCCTAGAGGTCCAGTGCCGGATACCAGACTGCTATATGTATTTGGAGTCACACAGGTAGATAAATTTGGCTCAGCAGTTTCATGCTGCTTTTGATGCTGAAACCAGCTAATTGGAGAGGAATAGCAGGAGAATTGAAATCAGGCAGTTACTTCTGTGAAGTATCTCTCCAGCAACTTCATTCAGTAAAGTGTTATTTCTGGCTTCCATCAACTGGCAAGTGGCAATTTAGATAGAGTACTTGAAATGACCAGGGCCACCATCCTAAAAAAACTGTAGAGTGCTCATACCAGAACTAACACGTCAAAAAGCCTTCAAAGGCTACACCTCTTCTTCCAAACTCAGATCCTAGCAAGCAGAAATCTAAAGCCTGGGATAAGGGACCCCTGAACCTGTTAGACAGAACAGGGGAGGTCTGGACCCTCTTCAGAACCTGCAGGGACCAGTTTTTTATGTTTGTTTTTTTCAAAGTGGGCTTGAATCAAAGCACAGGATCATTTTGCAACTTCCAGCAACTTTGCAACTTTCTGCTGGCTAAAGTATATCCTTCCTTGTAACTGGGTAGTCCACAGAGTGGACCATAAAAACAGATGAGAACCAATAACACCAAATACCAATGGCCAGCCAAACGACTCTGCGTATTCTCTAACAGCATCCCTGCAACACAGTCCATTAATATCCCAGTTTATGTTACAATATGGGTATTCCCAACATTATATAGTGTGTAGACAACATCTTAATAAAAAACCCTGGTTTGTGGAAATCTCCCATCCCATTTGCACAGACCATATCTCTATTTATTCAGGATCCCAGTACATCTTTTTGGCAACCAGAACAGTGTCTTACACGGATAAGTAATATTTGGAAAGTGTCCATAAATTTTCAGTTGTCTCTAATGCAGTCAACAGCTGGAAACATGCAGACAAGACAGTTCAAGAGAGACCACCAGCAAGCACTGCCCACCAGAATTTTAGGGTTGTTGGTGCAATGATCTCAGCACCCGCAAACTAAACAGGGTGCTACCGAGTAAAACATCCCCTGGAGGCTTGTGGGCACTGCTAAACACAGCAATTTCCCTAGATAAGCGTTTTTCCCTTTACACCAGCACCAAGTCACAGAGTGCAATGGCAGATGACACTGCCATCACAGGTGCTGTCTTTGGACTGGAGCTTAACCCTTTGATTGCTGGAGGCTGCAACATGCTGGTCATCAGGGCACTGAGCTAGGTTCTGTTCTGGCTGAATTTCAATTTCAATAGTATGATTTGGAAGGGAAAATTTTATGTTAGTCACAACTGCTCACAACACTCATGCAATGTTCTGATACATGACAGAAAGGTCTATTTTGTAACAAATCTTCATGATAGGTGCAGTCATTTATTTTTATCTCAGTCTTCTCTTACAGCTGTGAGACTCAGCCAGTATCAAAATATTTGAATTTAATCTGGGGAAAATGCACAGAGGAAACACAGGATTACACATATCATGTCTTAAAGGGCTGGTCTGGAAAACATGATGGCTAAAAGAAAGATGATTGCTTCTAATGAAGCTTGGCTGGGATATTTGAAACAAGATCCATGCACTTTAGCGCATTAGAGTTTCTTTGCACAACTTCCAGTGGAAAGGTTAGATCCAAACAAGCTAAAATATGTTCACTATTTTGTAAGAGCCACAGAACATGGTATCAACAAATTAACAAGCGTATGCAGTCTCACTGGGTAGTTGGAGAGGATACTAAAAGCCCAAGTTGGCTTTTGACCAACACCCATACATGAATAGCCACAATAAATTAAAAAGCAACAAAATCCTTATTCTTTGTTTCTCAGTCTCAAACCCACTGTCACCACTGCTGTCAGCTCCTCTGCTAAGGAGAAACACCCGAGAAGTTGATCTTGAGCTGCTCCCCACTTGTCCCCCAAAGTATTGGAGCCGGTAACAGCAGCATCAGATATTTCACTGCAAGGTCTCCATGAGCATTAAATTTCAAAACTGAGAACCAGAGAGCTCCATTTCACACAGGAGCAAGACTGAAGCACAGAGAGTTTCAGCCCATGTTATTAAGCAGGTTTTATACCGACTGGAGATAAGCATGCAAGTTTGAGTTACCTAGGATCTGCTTGGCCTCATTTCATACCAAGACCAAAGTCCAGGCAGCTTCATGTATATTTTTTTCCTAAGTTGTTTTTCAGTTCCTCCAAGGGCTTGACAAAACAAAATAGAAACAAACTCTCAAAAAACCTGAGTTTCAGCTTCACCTTTGAGCCATGGGCAGAGTTACAAGCAGAATTCAAAGGCTGTCTGCATGATGGGAGGCAACAATATGCCCCAGGCTTCAGGAGCAACAAGACTTTGCTACCTCATCACCGTGCTCTTTGGGAACCAGCGAGCTACTATCATATATCTTCCCTATTCAAAAATGAATTATGTTGTCTTGCAGTCTCTGGTCAGACATGGATAGTGTTAGAGAGGGTAGCCTGCTGCAGTGCTATTAGAAAGATGAAACCTGCCCCCCAGCCCACACCACACCCTCATTTAGTAGTATGCAATGGACTGTGCCTTCAGGTGGTGTAAATTGGTATTGCCGCATGGAAGCCAGGAGAGTCAAGTTACACCACCCAAGACTCTGACCCATTAATTATAAGGTGATCATGTGCACCACCAGTGTTTAGCAGAGCAGCTATACATGTTTTCTACTAAAAGCATGCTTGTTATTTTTTCCTAGAAGATCATTGCTTTCAACTTTAGACCTTCCTAATCCCCCGACAGATGCTTTAACCACAAGTTTGCTTTCATGCCGCAAGACATGCAAGTGACCACCAATTTCAGTTTCATCCCCAGAGTTTACATTATGGGCTGTTTGCCCACATTGGAAAGAGTGCCTGACATCAGGATTAAATCAACTTCAAGGACTTCAGTAGCTGGCAAGTCAGCTGTGTTTCCCTTCTCCACCAGTTTGTCAGATCTGGCCAAAATGTCACCCTCTCCCCCTTATGAATCGTATCCTGCCCACAGGTATGCCTACAAGGTATCTATTTTTTAAACCTTGAGCACTAGTTAACTTATGTTGGAAGGAACAAAGAAAGAAGTGGTCCTAAACATTTGGATGAAGAAATCCCACATTGCTTAATTTTTCCTTAACTTTCCAGGGCAAAAGCAAGTCCATATTAGGGAAAGACAAGTTAATTCCATATGAAGATAGGCCTTCATTTCCAAAGGAGAGAACTGTTTTCCTCCTGAATAGCTACAGGACTAACATTGCTTTACAGACTTCAGGTATTGCCCAACTACAGCTTACAACAATACTGAACACCATCCTACACATTACACCTATAGAAGAGCAGTAAATTGATAAAAGTGCAAGCATCAAAAGAGCTGATAAAGGGATAAACACGGAGCAACACTTCATCAGATGGTTTCCAACCCGATGATCCAAGGGTATTTAAAGCAGTAGTTTAGCCATGTGCAGTCCCAAGAAGTCAGTTGTTACACTGCAGCCCTGGAGATGAGCTGGACTTGGATATAACTTTGCACAAGTCACTATGTACAGCCCAGGGGATAATGCAACACTCCCTCACTTCAGTGCAAAAGAATACAGTTAAATTTAGAGAGATATATAAAAGCTAGTTGGACTGGGATGTGGAAACATGTTTTGCAAATAAACTACAATTTCTTCACTTAAAAGACTTTTGTTTGTGTCTGTGGATGAAAACAGAGATACAGAAACTGCTTTTTTAATGAAAATAATTACTTGGGAAGAAATTTTTTATTCAGGATTAGCTACTTAACATCCATAAATCAAAAGACTGATTCCATGCTACATCAAACCCAGGTTGGCTAACTTCAGAGCACTTAGCCTTTTGAATTTCTATCTCCTCATAACACTTAACATTTAGACATATCAAAGCATTAAACTGCACTAATTATCCTTGGGCAACTCCTATTTCAGATGGCTTGTTCAAGAAGAGGAGTTCAAGCCAGAATGATGGCAGGTGAAGTATGTCCCAGCACCGAGTGCTCTGTGCCACCGTGGGCATTAACATCAACTTCCACTACGGACAAAACAGCTGGGTTGTCTCAGGGGTTGCTGAGGGTGTTCAGCCTCTCAGAGGAGATACCAAAGACCCCAGCAAGACACTGAGCCAAATGATATCCAGAAAACTCAACACCTCATTAGATATGCTCTTCATTTTCAATCCTCAGGGTGACAAGATGACTGGGGCAGAGATGAAAAACCACAATCCAGAAAGTCCTGTTCATCTTTGCACAGAGCCTTCTCACAGATAAAAGTCGGTGGGAAAATTCAGCTGTATTGAAACAAACAGCCATTCTTCCATGCAAACACATTGACTCCTTACAAGTGTTTTGATTACAAACTACTGCACACTGTCTCCTCTGCAGCAGATAATTTGTAAGCTTGTTCCCTAAAAATCTGTCCTGGTTCTACACAAACATCATCATCAACTAAGAGCAGTTGCTTGAATCAATTTGGAGAACTTTAAGAAACAGATCTAGGAGAAAGTGAATGTTGTCTGCCATATTATCTCCTTTTTCAGTGGAGCTGACAGGGCAGCTGTCTGTTATTACAGTGCACCCCAGGAAATGCTTAGCTGCCAAAGAGCCCAGAGCCAGCAGGGGATTAGCAGACAAACAGAATTCATGCACCTGGATGTCACACAGCTAGATGTGCCATCTTCGTAGGATACGATACTTCAATCTCATTTGCAAAGAAAAAAAAACAAACAGAAATGACTTAATGTCATCGTAATTATGGTAAGTATTGGAATAATTTTGCAGTTTTGTGACCAGATTAAGTGGCAGTAGATTTCATTTAATTGCAGTAATCTTTTGAAGGAGTTACATAACTGTCATAAACGTAATGCTCTCCATTGCATGTTTAAATTGTTCCTAAATAATGCAGGTTTAATACCATCTTAAGTGACCAGAACACTGATGGCTCTAGAGATGTATAATGTGGATGGTGCATAGGACTTAATGATTTCATGTCCCTGTGTAATATAAAACATTCATTTCCTTCACTGATACCTTCTAAAAGCAAAGTTTCTGCTAGACAGCCCTTTCCTCCTCCCACCACTGCATTTGTCCTTCACAGGCATGCTCTCATGAGCTTCTGGAAGAGTTTCTCTGCTCCTGGGTCAGTGTGTGCTGGGCTGGGGTGATGCCTGGTGCCACCCCCTTGCACCCCAGCCTGCACAGGGAGGAGGACTGGACAGCAGCCACCGCATGGATCTGAACTGTGCTCCAGGCAACACCCTCACCCCATTCCCATGGACACCCATGCCCACTGCCACTGGTTTTAAGTGGAATCAGGCTTGTATCCCCACCATCACAAAAATACCAGCAGCAGTATTGACAGCCTAAGGTTTCTTTTCTGTCTTCAGAATGGATGATACATATCCCATCCAGTAGCGATGAACTTCTAACAAAGCTGCTGCACAGCCCACTGAGAAATAATGTACAAGCCTCAGTGTGCACTGGGAGTTAGACAGTCCAGGAGAGTTCAATTGGGGACTTTTTCCTTCTAGTTATGGATGTTCTTATCATGCCAAGGTAAACAAGTTAGTAGAAGAATCACTGGAATATTTAAGAATTCAATAAAAGAATTCTGTCTGTATTTTAGGAATACCTTCTCAGCAGGCTTATGGGCAGAAGTGACAAATGCTTTAAGAAGTTTCAGGAATCAAGAGACAGAAATAAGCTCTGAAATTACTAAAGAAGAGCTGTCACACCCTAGGAAACAGGAGCAGGGAATAGCTGGAGAGCACCAGAGTTACCCTGATTGTGGCTGGAGAAAGGGTGGCTTTCAAAATGGAGCCACCACCAACCTGTCAAGGTAGCAGCTATACTGTCAATACTACGATAATATATCACAAGAACTCCTGGGAATAAACCTGTAGGAGGAAGCACAGTGCTTTGCAACCAAATACAAGCTTTTCTCAACCTTCAAGCTTTTCCCAACAAAAGCCACCAATGTCTACAGTCACTGACTCGAAGAAAATCAGAAGCAGAAAACAGACTGTGATGGATCTACCATAACAGTACACAGGATTGTTTTGAGAACAAGAAGTGGCTGTGCAATCACAGTAATAACCCAAGGTTTGGAAATGGAAGTTAACAGAAAATGCTCTTCTACTCTATTTTTCTTTAAGTTAGCTGTAAGAAAGTTTTATTATATTTGCATCATTGCAAGCTTACTTTGTTGTCATAAATTAAGAACTGCTGTCTACTGGTTCAAGTTGCTCACTGCACTACTGAAAAGCCAGGGTTAGAAATAAAGGTCTGTATTTTCTTATCCTGCCATCTGCTTCCTCACCCCCTTCTTACTGCATAATCTGAAAGATGCCCCACCTGCTCCCACCTATTTTATATGACAGTTGAAAAGAGAAATCTGCCAGAGAACACAGTTCTGGAGTTGTATGGATCAGCTAACTCAGAAGCAACTATCTCCCTACTACAGGGGTAGGAGACCTCGAGGTCACATGCACATAGGGGGTAACAGCAGTGGAGAGCTGCACCCCATTAAAAGTGCGTTCACATCTATGGGCCTTCCCTGGAAACTCAAACAAGTAAAATGAGTGGTAGCAATTCACAAAACTTCATCAGTCCCATGAGGATGTTACAAGCAGCCTCCTCTCTTCATGAATCCCTAGTGGTCAATTCTTTTCCAGTTTTCTTGCCGAGACAAAATATTAAAAAAACAGAAAACAGTCTAAAAATAACTGTTTCCCAGTCTCTTAATCCCACTAAGCGTTTTCCCAACTGTAACCTCTTCTTTCCTACACAGTGTAGCATGACTAAAGCAAATACACTCCAGTGTTCACAGATAAACAAAAAAACCCCTATTTTTATTCCTAAAACAGACTTAGTTCCAACGTAGCATAGTTGCAATGTACAATTTTCCCCATGTACCTATTGGTCAGCTCTTAAAACCAGAAATGACCACAAATCAATGAAAGCAATAGTTACCTGAATGCTTTATAAAAGTGAAAGAGTTTTTTCCAATAAAATAATACCAAAAAGTCAAAGTAGATTACTCTTTATTCTGGATGGAGACCGTACAACAAAACCACTGTATCAGTTTTTCTTGTCACCATTTTCGAAGTATAATCGCCAGCCATATCATCAATCATTAGATAAAAGACCTCAAACACATAGGCTTTCAGTAACTTTTTTTTTTCCTTCCTTAGTTTCACTTTGTACAGTCTCTTTCAGGAAGCCTTGTGGGAACGGAAGATTGACAGAAATCCCAAACTCATTAGAAATCAGCTCAAGCAGTGATTATAGGGTGCTGATCTGCCTACTCTCTTTCTATTCATTTTTCCATTTCCAGCAACCAGCCTCCTGCATGATGCCTTCAGGAAAGAGCTCCAGACTGCAATAGTCACTCTGTTTGCATACAGCATTGATGAAGCCAAGTTTTACCTTTTCTGAACCCATCACTCCTCTGCACTACTCTGTCACAGAAATAATATGGAGTAAAAGCTCCCTCTGGAAAAAAAAAGCTGCATAGGCTTCTAAGTTAAGCAGTAAATTCAATGGTAAATAAAGGATCATCTTTCTGAAATTATTCATGCAATAAAATACAGAAACAGTCATAAAAGTAGGTGCAAAACACAAACCTTTTGCCATTCCAGGACAAATGCACAGCTCCATGTCTTGTTGCCTCATGAACTTTTCCGTATTCCATGGGGAACTCTAAATATTCTTTTGTGCATTCTGAGATGTTGGAGAGTAAATATGTTGCGGGTGGCTTATAAACAGGCATGTGTGGCACTCGCCAAGCAAGTGGGATACGCAGGTTTCAACCTGTGCTAGACATAACGGGTTTGAACCTCTGTTTCCAGACACTTACTCTAGTTTGTAAGCTGAAACTGGAAAGCTGTGGTGATGCTGTTAAAGCATCCTACAGGTGGGATATTAACAGCAGGGAGCAGCAGAAGTGGCCTTGGGAAAAAGAGCAGCCTGCAAAGGGGGGACATTATGCAAAAGAAAACATGTAGCCAGAGGAGAGACCACAGATGCTTTGCATTTTGGAGNCTTAGCTTCTTATATTGTTTCTGTGACCATAAAACTCCCTAGTCTGGATTTTCAAGGACTCTCAGTATGCCTCCGGTCAGGGAGAGACACGTAAGGCAGCCTGAAGTAAGCTGACTTAGGTAGTGGCAGCTGACAAGCCACCAACCGAGCCACTGTGCTTGAAGCTATGGTGCCACCCAAGAGCCCATCCCACCATCTGGTGAGGTGGGCAACCTCAAGGACTGACACCAGCCAAGACCAAAAACTCCATGTACTCAAGGGTCACTTGTTGCCGATTCCTGACCTACTAATCTTTGTCTCCCCTCTCTCATTCTGCTTTTGCAATTGCATCTAGAGTGGATGATGGCCCCCTTCTAAAGCTGCTAAAAATCAGAATCTTTAGTCCTGAAGCTGCTTGGAGAGAATATCATGGCAACTGCAATCCTGGATGTCCTTCCACTAACTTTAGCTGGCTTTCCAACACACTAACTCGCTTCATGCTACTAGGCAGGAAACATCTGTTTCTCTTTGCTCAACCAAATTTTCTTTATAAAGTGGTCCTGAATGTGCAATTCTGGGTCAGTTTGGACATATACTAGCAGATGAGATATTTTTAATGTATTATATAAGTTGGAAGTGAATTATACTGGAATAACTTCAGGAGGTCCACCTAAAAATGCTTCTCTTAACACACATGGAAGTAATTTATTTCAAAAATAGGAGAATCTGAGTACATTTGCACAGTTTGGTTTTTTTTGAAGGGCCTTTTTCTGCAATATTCCCAAGTAGGCATTTACCTAAGAATTACTCACTAGTCAGATGGACACTGCTTGACAGCACAACTACTCATGTTTTTATATTGGAGATTAACTCCCTTCTCTCCCCAGTGGTGAATTTGCCTAATGTATACAGAGGCATACATCTGGAGAAAGGAAGCCTTTTACTTCAAGCAATGTGATTCACACAGATGCATGGACAGTAGGTGACAAGTTGCACTAGATATCCCTATGGATTTACTTCACCTTGTGCTTATAGATAAGACTAATAATACAATCACTGCTTTTCACAGCATTGACATTCATTGGGTAAAGTTTCAAACACTGTAAAACAAGATTGTCACAACATAATTTGAAAAGTAGATTTTAGGACCTTAAACTAGCTACAGTCTAAAAATAATCAACTAGAACTTCAGCATTAAATTATGTTGTGACCTAGATACATATTATACTGCAGTGAAATTTCCATTGGTTTGCAGTAACTTCAATACATAAATGACCAAGTTATGTTTAAATGATCCAGAATTGAAAGTGGTTTTTTCATAGATTTACTTCATAGAAAACACCCATTTACCTATTGAAGAATTCCTTTTCCTTTTAAAGAATCACAAAGCAGCGAGTTCACTAAAGATGCTACCACACTATGTTCGCAATTACTGGGGGAAAATAAAACATACTTTGAGGGATGTGAAAGTTACAAAGACACCATCCTAAAACCAGGCAGTACATACTCCTTTTCCTCTAACAAAGGAGGGTAAGGCGCCTGCTCACACCACCAGTCAGTCGATTTCTGGACCAACATACAAAATCAGATAGTTGCTATCATTTCCAGAAATGCTTCAGCTTACACAAGTGCTACTCCTGGAAAAGCTTCAAGTACAAAAAGGTATCAATAAGTCCATGCAGCAAATGTCAGGAGTTCAATACCAATTTTGTGTTCTATTGTGAAAAGAAGACAAAATTACACAATCACAAGCCACTGAGAATTAAGGGATCTGCAGAAAATATTAATTTCTAAGGCCATGTAAGTCCACGCATAGAAAACTGGTAGTAAACACGTAAAGTCAATAGAAGTATTTCTTACTAGTCTGTATTTAAGATAAAATAGTTGTGCGTTAGCTACCTTGTGACTTCCTGTACAAACACGCATTTTACCTTTCTCTTCCAAAGTAGCCACACCAATACACAAAGGTATTAAGAGGAAGAGGAAAAAAAAAAAACCAAAAAGACCGCAAGACAAGAGGCTTAGGTATTTTAAAAGAAAAAAAATCCTTCTTTCCTTATCAGAACGTCCCAGTAAACTTGTTGCACTTTCACAATCAGGGTGAATTTTTCAAACTGCTAGAATTACCAGTCAGCTGACCCTGTCGTGGTATTTAAACTCATGGCCACCTCCATGCTGTCAGTGCCATAATAACTGAATGTATCAAACACCTTTCAGTTAACACACAAAAGAAGGCAACCAGGTCTTTAATGCACCTTTCAGACTTCCTCTGATCCTTTGTATTTGTGATTGAGCATGGCATATGGCTCTTCCACAAAACCGCCCATGGCAGCTCTTTATTTTGGCATTCAGTAACTCCCTCAAACCAAAGCCATTTCTCATGGCATGCTTAGCTCTGCTGTATTCACCCAAATACCATTCCCATAGGAACAGTTAACTGCTACAATCAAATGTGCCCTACTTTAAAAAAAAAGTTCACAAGGACAGAAGTAAACCAGAAGTCAAATATCAAAGGTGCACAGCTAATTCTCCCCTGTGTCAGAGCAGTAAACCACAGGAGCATTGCTCTGCCATTCTCCCACTTCCCACCCCCAAGGCAGGCAGACACCAGCCTGAGCCTACAACAGAGCACACCTGTAGTTTTGTCAAATCAGCTTGCATCCAGGTGTAATAGCATCCTAACTGCACTTTGTGACCCCCAAAAAGGTCTGCCTGTGGCTTTTACACAGCAACCTCCCTGGGAACTAAGCTTCAAGAATGAAAGACTCAAGGACAATCGGGGAGCCTGTCTGCAGATGAAGGTTAACCTATCTTTATTTTTACAAAGCTAAACAAAGACAGCAGTTGCAGCTGCAGATGTACGCATAGTTCTGGATAAGCAAGGCTTCTTCGCATAACCAGCCCTGCAGCACCCCGTGTCCTGGCCAAGGTTTCTGCTGAGCAAGGATACAGAGCTATACAAGAGATTTGTCTATATTCTAAATCAGCAGTGCACAAGCCATTTCTAATACAGAATCATTTAGAAGCTTTAATGTGCCTGTTGCATTCAATCTGTATTGACAGTCTTATTTTTAAGCCACAGGATCCTGGCCTCCCCCCAGTGCCTGGGATGCACTTTCTAGCTGTGCACCAGAACCCCATGCTAAAGTAGCTGTCGTGAGATAAGTGCAAGAGAAAGACAGTCAGTCATACAGTCAAAGCTCCTGGATATTGCTGGAAACACCAGATTTTGTCTCTACTCTATAGTCCTGATGTGAAACAAAATTTCATACTAAACAGCTTAAAGTATTTTTTTTTAGTGTTCCGAGCAAGAATGAAGTAGAAAATAAACAGTATGCAATCATAAATCACTAGAGACCACCACAGCAAGTATGCACTTCAAAGCCAAATTAGGCAATTTTAAGTCAATCTTTTGACTGCTTGGCTTTGCAGTTTTGACATAGCTCTTTCAACTCATAGTTTATGCAACTTAAAGTACATAACATATATTGATAATCAGGGAGCAATTTCCCCAGCGTTATTCAGATAAAGTTCAATTGCTTCTTGTTTCTACATGGTGACCAAAAGCTTGCTAAAGCAAGTTGAAGTAATAAAAATGCTTGCAAATTAACCCCCTGAATGAACATGCCATGTGTATCTGATTACAAGTTAGCATATACACCACATGATAAAACCCAGCCCTTAACCTGTACCTTTTCTGCTGCAGAGGTGACAAATCCCTTCCTGTTTTCTGAAAAAGAAGTGGTGCATAGGACCAAGGTATTTTCACATCGTCAGTGAGCCACTCATTGCTTTGCCCACAGGTATCAGTGTACAAAGTCAGGAACAAAGCACAGGGGAAAAAGAAACCCCCCTCCCTACCACCAGCTATTTAAAACCTCAGCACATCCCTGAAGCAGCTGTAGAAATGCCAGCCATTACCTCAGAAAGGAGAAGCAGCTGGGTTCAGTTCCCCAGTCATCCTCACAAAGCAAACAAGGAGAGGGAGGGTCTTATATGGTAAAGTGGGGTTGGTGGGATAATAAGTGATGCTGGAGGAAGGTGTAGAGTTNAAAAAAAAAGTGTCTTATCACAGCAGAAGCTACTGAATTTGTATGTGTGAGCTAGGTATTGTTTCTCTGGGAAACACCAGCAAGAGCCTGGTGATAGTCATGACTGTGGAAAGCCAGTCTGGAGGTGGATCTGTGTATTCTGTTTATTCCGTTTGCTTCTTCCAGGGCACCCTGCAGATGGGGGGATAAGAAAAGATCAGAGGAATTTTTTCTACCTGCCCTTTATCTTCCTAGCACACAGTCATATATCTGTAGTTGCCGTGTGTATGGCTAATAATGGAGCTCAGAAGAAAGGGAAGGGGTTGAGATTAAAAGAATCGCTTAGCAAAGCATTATGAATGTTCATCTTCTTTTTCTGTCTCTTGGTTATGTGCAGGGAGTAACCTTGCCTGTGTAATGATCTATTTGCAAGTTTGTCACTGGAAATATCATTTGTACAAAGCACACTTATACATTTGCATGTACACTTCTGTAGGGTGGCTGACCAGGTAATTGCAAAACCGCTGTGAGCTCACAGCACTGCAATGCATTCAGGACCATATGATAACACAGTCGTACATATGCAGGTAAGAGTGGGATTCCCCTTTAAAAAGTGGGAAGCATTTTTCCTTTTATTTTAAATATGACTATTCTGCATGATCCTTATTCTTTGCTAGTGGTAAGTATGCATTCAGCACCTTTATTGTGGCTACACTTTCATAAGAATTATTCTTATGGAATCATTTAACAAAGCAGAGGACATGAAGGTGCTCCCTTAAGGGAGAAGACAAGTAATTTCCTGTTTCACATAAAATGAATGGGGAAAAATAATATCATGGCCAAGAGGCAGAAAGAATCAAATCTCAGTTTGTATGCATGATTCACGATTCATTCTTAGGGTGATGAATGAAGCAGCACACTTCCCGATATGCAAGTCTTTCCTCCATGTACTTGGTTTTGCATCATTTGTAGAGACAAAATGATTAAAAAGTACTTCACCCTCATGCTCCCTGTAGGAATTCAGATGCTCAAGTAACTCTGTCCTTTCTGGAACACATTAGTTTCACAACAGGTAAGTAGGAAGTGAAGACACTAAGTAATCCAGGAAGCAATGTAACACTTCTCATTGCTGGATGGGATACATCACCTTGATTTGAAATAAAAATATTCTACTTCTCTGTCCAAAACTATTTTCTAAAATGTTGTAGATGTACACTTGCAAGAGTTAAAGGATACAACTCCAAAAAGAGATTCAAACAGCCCACAGTAATTATGTAGTGCTTACTAGGAAGAGAAACTGAAAGATCATATGAACGGTTACGGGTAACTTTCCCATCTTTCATCTCCATAGAGTATTCCTCATTTCCACTAGGCAAGGAAAAAAAAATCCATCTGCTAATATATCCTATAGATTTACACCATAATTGATGTTCTTTAACTATGATCAGCTGTATGGCACATTTAACAAAGAGACAGGGAAGTACATGTAAATCTGACCAAGTGTCTTCATTTAAAATGGCATTGTCAAACCCAAGTCATTCGGTCCTTTATGGAAGAAGATGAACTTAGGAGATCTATTTTCCATTCTTTGGCTTGATACAGCTGTTAGTACTGTTGCTAAAAGCCGGTATTCATCTTTGAAGATAAGCTGCCCACATGTCTTTCTGGGGTTAGCCAGATGGTCGTAGCGCACTACTGATGCACAACTGCAGTGTTAGTACAGGCTGAGTGGAACTAATGAGTGGAAGCGTGGGTGGGATGCTCAACGGCTTAAACATTTGTTTCTTTTTTCTTCTTTAGATGATACTGGTGGTCCATGCAGGCTAGCAACCTTTAACTTCAATTAAGGTTGTAGGTGTAGGATTCACATATTTTTTTCTTAGTGTGTGGATACTAAGGAGAACGTGCCTCACCGTACATCACCGTCAGATATGCCATACTCATAACTACTTAAACCACACCTAAAACTATATTTTGTACTCCACACAAAAGTAAAAGCAGGCTAAGATTCCTCATATAGTTACTATTAATATGTTTATAAAGTTACTTTAGAGGGTAAATACTTTCCCAGACAGTATTGCAACACACCATTTAACACGGATATACTGAATATTGATTAAAAATAGCCCTGCACTTAAAAGCTATATCTTATTGGTTAGCTTGGCAGTGCAGTTCGACAAGAGCCCCACACTGCTTGTAACTTTACAGATTCATATCTGATTTTTGCTGCAATTGGAACTTCACAGCTATTTTTTCTAAACTGTGTTATTGTGCTTAATGATGCTATCAACAGCCTGAGAGACAGCAATAGGGAAGGGAACACAAGAGCTCTCCGGGGAGGGCAAGAGCACAGAACCCCAGCAGTGAAATAAGTGAACAAGAGCCCAAACAATCCGGTTGTTTTCTGTCAGAGGCAGGCTAAAACTGACTCTTCCAAAGAAAACAAACCCAGCCTTTCTGTTCCTCCAGCAGTCTGCCTTGTCTATACAAAATCTGTTCAAATTACACAAAGCTTCATGAAGAGAAAGAAAGCCTTCTTTACCCCCAGTAGATATCCACTAATTCTATGAAAAAAGTTGTCTCCTTCTGGGTGTTTTTTAGACCTGTATAAATCACTATCTTAAACACTTTATTACTTTAGTTATCTTTTCACCTTATCACTTCAAAATGGCATCCCACAAACTATCAGTTTAAATACAGAAATACTTAGGAAATATTTTGCGATCATTCATATTTCATTTATTATGCTAAAAGTTAAACTATAACTAAAATCATATGCCCTTCACTTTGCTAGGTATTTTATACCCTTCCACTATTTCTCTTTTAAACTTTGTCAACACTAAGAAAAAATAAGGACAGTTAGACTGATTTCCTAGGAAAACGAACCACGTACAGTCACAGCAGATCTACCTTGGCTTATAGCCTTAACCACAAGGGTTATATTCTTCATTGCCACTCATAACTTTCAGCTTATGTTTTCCAGAGTTAAATTCCTGAGTTAGACACCATAGTTCCTGCAGAAAATAATGTAACACATTGTAAAGGGAGAGTTAGGAGTACCTGAATGGGACTTGCAACTGCCAGCACACTCACTGGAGAGAAGCTGAAGACAACACCCTAGGAACACCAGAGAGAGACGTATGGTTGCAATTCAGCCCTCTCTGAGACGCAGGGTCTTCCTTGCAGCTTGAGTTCATCTTCTCTCCCTGAGGCTGAGATTCACAGCCTGGAAATCCTCCTCTACACACTGGCACCTGGGCAACATTTCTCATTTCAAGTTTGGCAGAAGAAAAGCAGTAGGATGCAGCTCTTCTTTCCCCCCCAAAAGGACACAGATGCAGTCTTATGGCTTAAGCTGATTTCTGAAAAGTAATTTTCCACTTTGATTCCGCTCTTTCAGCATGCATGCCCACCTTCTGTGTACAAAACCTGACTTACCAGAGCTGAGACTGTCTCCTAGCACTTCTTTTGCCTTGCCACTACCCAAGTACATGAAGCACAGAGTGAATCCATTTGTCTCGGTTACTTTTTATTTCCTATGGCCCCAAAAAGGAACCCCGTAAGTGTGTGTTTTCACTTTCGACTACTGTAGTAACGGCAGCATTCATTATCTGTACTGTTCATTAGTAAACTGCTAGTAATGTTAGTCTTTTGTCTGTTGCCAAACTCTTTTATTCAATATGAAGAATATGGCAAAAGCCTGTCCTACATTTACATAAGCAGCAACTCCATTTTACTGCTTGTCTTTTCCTCTACAGCCAAAATACCTTCCAAACCATTCCTATTGTTGACAGGAGTAAAGTAACTCTTTAAACCTTCAAAACCCAGTATTTTTCTAAAGTTTTCACTCTCAAGTGAATAGCACAGAAATGGTTGGTGTATAACAAAGCAATCACAAGTACAAAGACTAGCAGCTTTGAAAAAATCAAAGCTGTCCGTATGAAATGTTTTTGTCTTTGTTTGGGTAATGAAAACTGACCACAAGTCACTGCAGCGAAGCACTCACTTTACAAATTCTCAGTCGGATATGAATATGGGAGCGCAGAGAAATCAGGGTGTCACCGTAAAGCGGGAAGCCGCCAGCCCACACCTCCTACTGGTACAAGGTTGCCTGATGACCATGGAGATCGGCAGGTCTGCTCATGTAAGTGATGGCCTCGGAAGATATAGACCCTGCGGTCAGTAAAGCAGCACGGCCTGAAAACCTGAAATACAGCAGTAGGTTTTTACGTTGTTTCTTATGATTTCTGTTGAAGTTTCCAATTTTTAGAAGAAAACTTCAGCAAATTCATCCTTCTGGGATCATGTTGATGTCAGAGGTGTTATAGCATGAATTATTTCAGTCCTGAGAAGCTAAGTAGCATTGCGCCTTAGTTATTCTAGGTATTAACGGCATTTATTAGTTCCCTGACACACAGCTAGGTTAGAGTCTTACTCATAAAATGCCTGTAACCAACTATCAGGCTTATCTGTAGTCTGTTAAAACAAGCAAAATTAGACACCCATAAAAACACACAGACATTATATGGTGTTTCCAAGCCACATTATTTATGATAATCAGCAGCTGTGAAAGTGAAGGCCCTCCGCATAAGGCATCTTTCTTGGCAATTATTCATCAGACTGGACTCTGGAGTCAGCAGAGGCTCTAATGCGAATGATGAACCGCACAGCAGCCCACTTGTGTGCCTGTAGCCTGGAGAAGGGCAGGCACAGCCCTGACTTTTAAACAAGGACACATAAACAGAGCCAAGATGCTGAAAGCCATCATTATAAAGCCTGAGACAAAATGAAACAACAACAACAAACAGTTGGGTAACCTTTTTGAAGTGGATGTGCTCCTCTCTCACTGTTTTCTGAATCTCCTTAAATTTTGATTGGCTTTAGATTTGAAAGCAATTGGCAGACGGTCAAAATTTAAAATTGATGAAGTACAATTGGTCTGTTCATGGGACGCTTGGAAAAGAAAATAATGATCTTTCAGACAAAAATGTTCTGAGGAAGTAAGCCACCATGTCAACAGACAAGAAAGCAAACAGTGGTACTGAAATGGCTGGAGGAAATGGTATTTAAAAGAAAGTTTTGTCCTGGAGGAGTTGTGGCAAATGCAGAGAGCTCTGTACTTGATGATCTTTAGGTTATTCTTTTAAGCTTCCAGGACATGCTGGCAGTATAGCAAGGTCCAGGGGTCATACCTAATTTGTATTAATTGCATTAGTCCAGAGGGGACACCTGAAAAACTGCAGTTCATATCATGAAGGAATGACATGCCCTGTATTGACCCCAAAAAGAAAAAATGTCAGCCTTACATAGCGCAGTCTAAAAAGATACCCCCAAACAAAAAAAACCTACCAAACATTGTTGAGGTACCTTTGACCTGTGGGCAAATTCAAGAAGGCATAAAAAATATATGCAAGCTAGCCTCTCCTTGGCAAGATGTGGGGCAGCGCTGTTACCACTTTGTGTCTATCACTTACTCTCCTCCCTGCATGAAAAACAGTGAATTTAACGGGACAGCTGCTGGGTCTTGGCTCAGCAAAGTACCTGGGCTCCTATTTCCCCCCTGGGTCCCAAGGGCACCTTGTGAGATGTTAGGAGACTGATGAGGCTTATGACTTCTGCAGTTCTGGGGCTTCAATTTGTATATTGAATTTGATCTACTTTTGCATCTGTATGTCTGGGTGACATGTCATTGTTGACTCAAGACCAGAGAAAAGTGTGAGAGACAGAAAAACTAAAGGTTTGTAACAATGTCACTCAAACTGTGACCTACCTGAGGATTTGCAAAACTCCTCCTGTCTTCAGCAATGAAGCTGACAAGATTTGGCGATCAGCAGGACCAGCCCGAAAGAGGGTAGATTTAGATTGGATATAAGGAAGAAATTATTTCTGATGACGGTGGTGAGACACTGGAACAGATTGCCCGGAGAAGTTGTGGATGCCCCATCATTGGAAGTGTTCAAAGTCAGGCTGGACGGGGCTTTGAGCAACCTGGTCTAGTGAAAGTTATTCCTGCCCATGGCAGAACCGTTGGACTAGAGGCTCTTTGAAGGTCCCTTCCAACCCAAACCATTCTGTGATTCTGTGATTCTTTTCATGTTGGAGAATTAGCACTGCGGTACCTTATGGAGAAGGGTTTGGGACATATGGTTACATCTCTTCGGCAAATCTAGGCCTCTTTACTGGCATCTGTCAGATAATAAGTGAGTAATTCACAGAGTAAAAATGGCAATAATAGCTTCTTTTCTGTTCCCTGCCAAGCAGTGCTGTTAGAAGTAGAGGACTTAAATTTATAAGCCTACCTCAGAAGAATCAATGTTCCTTTTGGTCAGCGAAGCAACAGCTCGCGGGGGCACCAGCCAGTGTGCCAAGGCAAAGGCTGGCCCTTTTCTAAGCAGGGAAGTAGGAGCAAGGACAGTATTAAGTAAAGGATCTATTCTTACAGCTTTACCAGTTGTCTGCTGGAGCCACGTGAACAGGTTGGGGCAGTAAAGGGAGGGCAGCAGGCAGTGTGTGTACATGTGTGTGGAGCTGGGGAGGGGATGGGAAGTCTGTAACTAATAGGCATCTTTTCATCTTTCTCACTCCGTTTTCTTTGCAATGGTGCCCAGACAGGGGACAAATCTTCCCATAAACAGTAATCCTTCAGAAAGTGCTCAAGTATGGCTATTACTTAACTTCCTGATTAGTAGCAGTCACCACCTGCTACTTCTGCTCCTCATTGTCCAGCATAATGGAAGTGTTCATTTCCCTGGCTGTGAAAAGGTAATGGGAGGGGAGTCCCTCTTCTCTGTTTTGGCAAAAAGAGCAACAGTCCCTCCTTTTCTCCTGTAACTAATCCCAGACCGTATTTATCCAAGAAAATAAAATTCTATTTCTGCTGACAAATAGCTGGATAACGGAGACTATCAATACTGAAAAAAACCACGAAAGCAATCATTCTGATCTCTTTGAACTAAATTAAGGGTTCCTGCTGCAGGCCTTTTTTATTGCCTGACCATGGCTTTGAGATCCCAGAAAGCACTAAGCAAAGGCAATATATTCAATATTTTTGACACCTCAAACATGCAAAGACTTTGCAAAGACTTCTGTTTTCTTCAAACCTTACTAGCTGAAGCTGCCAAGAGAGCTGCACATGTTGCCTTGAAAGACAGCTGTTAAAATAGTCTCCTTTGATCAAAATTCTTCCATGTTTATAGCTAGAGCAAGATAAAGTATAGGATTTTCTTAGCACGGACTGAAAATCATAAAAAGAACGAAACTTGCAAAACCTGAAAAGTGCATTTGTCATGAGCGGGCATAACTTTTGAAATGTCAGTTAAAAGGAGACAACCCATGAATAGGCTATGAGGATTTTCAGACTTTATATTTCCCTAAAGTCCTCTTTTGTTTTACACTGGGAGTGGTGGTGTCTCTTCCTAGGGAAGCACAGGCAGGCAGTAGATTAGTCCTTATTTAGATGGTAAGTTCCACCCTATTTGAATTGTATTAAGCATTCTCCTTACTTCTGTGGGATTTGTCATAAATCTTGAGTAAATATACTTAGTGCAATCTTAGACTGAAGTTTTGATTTCTCAGAGGGCTCAAATCTTTAAGCCTTAAAACTTCTCTTGTTTAAGAGAGATAAAGCAAAAGAATCTACTTGTCAAAACAAACACAGGGGGAAAAAAACCTCAGTACAACCCTAGACATTATCTCAATGGGAAGTGGCACTCATTCGGGGCTTTTCGGTAGCATTCTTTGCGCAGGAGTGAAATCTATTATAGGAATTAGTACTGCCCCTTAAAATGGTAGCATCACTAAGTAGCAAATGAATCCTACTCTCCGTCCCTCTGTTTTCCTATCCATTCTCCTTCTTCTAAACAGTATTCAAAGGTTTCTTCAAAGGTCTTCATCCTATCTTTGTTGCCATGGTCTCTCACAGAGTTGAAACAACATTTTGAAAACTAATGCCTGCTCTAAATGCATTGTTGTTGGGATGCTGAGTCAGTTCTCTGCTGACTAGGGTGAAAGAAAAAGAATCTTTGAAAATCAGTTTTAACATTCAACTAACCTGAATGGGGAAAAGCAAGATATCTACACGCTGCTAGGCAGAAGCAAAACTTTCCAGGGGTGAGATGCCTTGTATTTTGGGAAGAAAACCAAATTGTCTTGAGGTTTTTGTGTCAGCTGTGCTGGTTTTACTCTTTCTTTTTATTCATACCAGACCTGAGAAAGACAATCGCTTCTCAGAAGAAAAAAAAAAAACACAGAAGAATCCTGTTGATTAACACTCACCTCCCCCCCAACTAAATCCTTGCTGTGGGAGTGACAGAGGATGCTTGGTATGCATTAGCAGTGACAGGCAGGGCTAGCTTTGGCACGCTTGAAATGAGTAGGGGGAAATGATGAAGAAGCACCGTTATTTCTAAGGGAACTAAAAAGATACTTTGCTTGTATTCAGCTTTTCTATTTGCCTCTTTTGTTTAACTATTCACACATTCTTTGAAACAAGGTCCACCTCTAGCGCACATATTTGTACAGCACCTATGAAAACAAGTTTACTATCCTAATTCGAACTTTTAAGCTTTACTATATAAATAAGAACACCTATTTGCTATGCAAATGGAGCACTGCACACTTCATATGGGCATTTCAAGACAAGGCAAGATCTTTGTCACAGACGTGGTTACATCACCTTTAAAGTGTTTTTAGCTGCCTGGCTTCAATTTTTTATAGATCCTTTGAACATCTGTGCTTAGCCCGTGGTCTGGCATGGCGTGCTAAATTCTGTATATTTGTTAATTATTCCTAGGGGAGGAATTTGCGTGAAAATTCTGTTGGTCTAATTATATGCCTCAGCTAGAGAAACTCTATTCATCTGTCTGCAGCAAATTTCACCTTTATGAAACAGATGATGACTTTGCCAGAGACTTTCTGGACATTGTAGCAACTGAAGGTTTTATAGCCTACATTTGTAATATGGGTCATAAACTGAATTGAAGTGAAAAAAAAACTCAGATCATTACAGTGCTTTTGAAAACAACCCTTCATCTTCAGGAAAAAAATCACTCTTTAAAAGGGAAAGATGTTTGCAGCAGCTTATTCAGGGTAAAATGCAGCCTCCCCCACTAGTCGTATCTCCCCGTGTCAGGGAATTCAGGTTGTGAAAGAGGAAAAGCTCAAAAAGGATCTGAAAACACAGCAGAAGAGCATGTTGTGGGTCTCGATCTCTGAGGTAGATGGGGGACTGAATGAATACTGGAAGCACTTCAGGGTGACAGGATGCAGAAAGAAGAATAAAATGGGGCAAGAGTTCTTCCTGTAACTTAAAAACCGCATGAGTGTGAAAGTGCGTTCATTAAATGGGAAAGGTAAGGAGATTCCCAATTTTTCATCCTATAGGATGAAGATGGATACACTGAAACAGAGCTGGCGATCATGGGGTTTGCTGTTTCCAAAGCTGTCCACGTTTTAGAATGTTTAAAGGTATTCCTAAAGAGACTGTACGCAGACTGTACATTGTGTGTGTACTCTTCCTGCTCCTTTTTGTTCCCTTTTCTCTGTGACCTCCTCGCTTTTTCCGCCTTTTCACTTCTAAATCCTTTCCCTCCTGGTCTTTAGAATTTCCTCTTTTACTTTTTCTTTCTGTGCTATTTGTCTTCTCTTGCTCATAATTTGCAGATTTTCACTAAACTTCACTTTTCCATGTTCTCCTAAATTCCACTCTCCCAAAACATTCTTGTTGCCCTTTGGTAGTTTGTTTTTGGCTTTACAGCCTGTTTTTTAACACTGTTTATACACTGTTGCTGGAGCTTCCATGGCCTTTTTAAGGTTTCCTCTATTTATTTCCATTCTCTGATCAGCTGTATCAACCCATCAATCCTACAGCCTAATCTACCATGCACGCTTCTTCCCAATCAATCTACCTCATCATCTGAAATCCATTTCTCCAACTAATTTCTTTTTTGGATACCAGTGCTACACATCTGCATTGATCTTTTGACTTCCCACCGCTCGGATCTTTCCAGGTTCATTTATTTTCTGTCCAATAAGCACCTCTTCTAATGCATAAATTCTCCAAGCTCCTCACTATGTATTTCCTTATCCTCACCTTCTTCCTAAATGGGCTGCCCTTTTTTTGCCCACTTGGCCGAAATCTCCTTCCTTTCCGTGCCCATCACAGCGGCGTCAGGGATCCCAACGACAAGAACGAAACAGAGAACATCCTCCGCTTGCCAGCCTGGGCTTCCCTTGCCATGTTCCATCCCCGTAGCTTGTGGCCTTTCTGTGGAAGTCGTATTTCCCCTAGGGAGCCGTCAGTGGGATTCACACAGCTGCGGGCAGAGGAGAGCAGCGGTTCTCGCACTGCCTGCCGAATGCGCTGCAGCCGCGGGCTTTCGAAAGCTCCTGACGGGTCACACCAGAAGAGTGAAGAGCGCGCATCCTCATCTCCATCCTTACAACACAGCTGGCTCCGTCCTTTCCTCCTCCTCGGGCAGATTCACTGACTGCCATGGCACTACCTCTGGCAGAAAGCGAGGCAGGATTTGGCCCCAAATCAAAGACCTCACCGATGTGCCATAGGAGTTAGCATGAGTGTCTGCCTCTGCTGGGGAAGGGCTAAGAGCTAGAATAGCAAGGGTATTTCAGGTCAGGCCTGAGGCGAATTAGCAGACAAGTTGTGAAGCTTACACAACATGTGGCCACATTATGTGTGGCTCCAGTCAGCGCTAATAGCCTGTCATTGAGCTCCATGTTTAAACAATTTGAGCAAACAGCAAACACAGAAGATGGGAGGAGGGAAAAAGACCTTCGAGGAATAAGAAAGATCAGGCTATTAGTACACTTGGCAAGCAAATATTGCAGTGGTGAGGACAGCAGAGTACCTACTAGGTAGTTAGAGATGTCACCCAGTTCCTACCATGCAAAAGTAACATCATACAAAACCAAAAACACGTAAGTTGTCCAATTTCAAAATTCACTCAGCCAGCAATTTCTAGAGCTACATAGGAAACCGATTGTTGGTTTAGGCTGTGTCTGATCATGTGAATTATCTGAGAGGAAAAAAAATAATATGGTTTTGGTTTAGCAGCAAGGAAACCAAAAAAGGGGGAAACAGGAGGAAAAAGAAAAACAAGTTTTAGTATCAACAAAGAGTAAAATTCAACCACATCCACATAAATAACATTGATACTAGTGTTGGGAAGTAAATATAAAAACATTTTAAAACAGAAGAACTTAGAAACCATACTGCATTGTTTAGTATGAAAATAATAGCCTTTCGAGCCCGTACTATTAGAGAATGTATTTAATCCAGTGCAGAATTGGCTATGAAACCATCCACTCTACCATGGGAATGCTTAGCTCAGTATCTGGTAGGTTGCCAGCCATTTAAAATGTTTTTGTGTTGGTTTAATGATTGTTCCCATGAGCACTGATGGTAAGGGTTGACATTAATTAAAATACTAAGTCATCAGAGCTTGCATTGTGGGGAGAGAGAGAGAGAATGGGCTGGATCCAATCGTCTTCAAGGTTTCTTTGGACTTCCACATTTTTCTCTTAGATGCATCACACATGCCAAGTATCCTCTTAGCTGAGGTATAACAATGTAAACAGACTGTCTCTGCAAATATAAAGTAATCTTTTCAGGTTTTCCACACGCTTTCATTTAACTGATTAGAGGACACTCATTAAAATCAGCTAATCATGTAATGTGGCTGTGTTCTGAATGCTAAACAAAATGCCTAAATGAAAGAGGATTTTAAAACACTGTCTGCCTCTCTTAATTTATTTCTACTGTATATTCAACAGCACACAATACAGTAGGAATTCTGGGCCCTATCCTCATTAACCTCAAAACTCATTACCTCATATAAAACCAGGCCCTTTCCACAGTCTGTTGGAAAAGGTATGACAAAGCATATTAAAGGTAATGTGTCTGGGCACATGCTCTTGAAACACGATGAAGGATTTCACTTAGAACTGCAAAATTAATACAGAATAGCACAAAATCCTGAGTAAGACCCACTGCTAAAATGATTTTTGCATAATTTGGATAGAATAGCTATCCTTGCGCATTTCTCTCATTTCATTAAATAACTGCTCAAGATTCAGATCTTCAAAGTCACACAAATAGAAGTAAGTCACTTAATACCTAGAGTCCTCAAAAGGTCATGTAGAGAACGAGTAAAGAGGCTGAGCTTTTCTACTCCTCCCATCTATTCAGCAAGCCTGAGTTCCCATCCTGCTGGCAGGGGCGTAATACTGCAGAGAGCAAGCGTGCAAGAAGTTTACGCTACATATAATGTCATCAATAGCCTAAGAGTAAAGATCTCTGGCTTGAACAACATGGAGCAACGTGAAGAAGCAAGCCAAGCCTACATAAATGCAATGCGACATTCTTGCTGTAAGCAGTAGACGACATAAAGCAGACTGCTGGTCCTGATGCAAAAGGTGGAGCAACCCTTTCTCTTTCAAAACACGCTTGCTCCTTTGGATCAGAAGTCAGGCAATACGGTGACTTTGGGTCACTTCCCCATGTCAGGGAAAAACCAAAACCTAAACGAGGTGCCTGGAGCCAGTTGCTATCCCAGCTCGTTCACTAGGGTGTGATACCAGGCAGGGGGCTGTGTAACAGAAGTCCTCGCTCATCTCTGCATATCTGCAGTGCAACCACCAAGGTGTTTTGCAAGTACAGACATCAGTCAGCAAAGGTTCCTTTACCTTGTTTGGGGATGCAGACCCAGGCCTTCTCCGTGCCATCCCGATGTCAAGCAGGGGGCAGGGGTTTAGATCCCCACAGACAGATTTCTGACGGAAAATCCTGGGAGATGGGAACACTCTTTGGCTTTTTAGTGTGAATGTTCTTGGAATAATCTTTTCATATAAAAACCCACCAGGTCTTTGAGTCCTTCAGGAGCTCATCCATGTAATGTGAAAGAGTGAGAGCAGCCAAGGGAGGTCCTGTCCCCATACACGAGGGCAGGAGGCCTGATGTCCTCCTGGAGCTTGTCTTCAGTGGAGCCATCCATGAACACACGGTTAAAAGGCTTTGGATGTTTCTAAATCATTTTTTTATTTTAAAGTGTTTTTTCTTTTTCGTTCGGTGGGGGCTTTTTGGAGGGGGGGTCGGTGTTTGTTTGCTTGTTTTTAAAGTGCAGGCAGACTTGGAAGGATCGGGCACTGCCAAGTGAGGCAGCCCCTCATCAAGGGCACCATGAAGCAAGAGCGGCCGAGAGCAGGCTCTCCGCACGGCCTGGCCATGGCTGGCATCAACAAAGCAGGTCACACCGCATGTCTGCGTCCTATCCGAGCACCCCAGGAGCTCGGATGCTGCGCAAGGGGGCCCCTGCCCAGAGGGCAGGGGGAAGGCAGGCGGCACAGGCGCCCAGGTCACCGCTGTAGAGGCTGAGGGCAGGTTTTTGCAGCTCCACAGAGCTTAGCCTGAAGAAAAGGAGGCTGAGGGGAGACCTTATCGCTCTCTACAACTACCTGAAAGGAGGTTGCAGTGAGGTGGGTGCTGGTCTCTTCTGTCAAGTAACTAGTGATAGGACAAGAGGAAATGGCCTCAAGTTGCACCAGGGGAGGTTTAGATTGGGTATTAGGAAAAATTTCTTCACCGAAAGGGTTGTCAAGCATTGGAACAGGCTGCCCAGGGAAGCGGTTGAGTCACCATCCCTGGAGGTATTCAAAAAGCATGTACACACGGCACTTCGGGACATGGTTTAGTGGGCATGGTTGACAGTTGGAGTGGATGATCTTAAAGGTCTTTTCCAACCTAAATGATTCTATGATTCCCTTCGGCCTGCCCTGCCTTCTGCTGAATGGGGCTGCCTGGCGCAGAAGAGAACCACAGCTCTGGCCGCGGGCGCAGCGGTGGGGGGGAGCCCACGGCAGCCCCGTGGGGCGCGCTTCACGGCGGCCGTTCGGAAGCGGCAGGGTAATGCGCGGAGCCGGGGCCGCAGCGAGTGGGTGGTCTGGGCGGACGGAGGCGCGGACTCTCCCCGCTGCCCCTGCGCCGGCCCGGGCCCGCTCCCGCAGCTGGGCCGAAGGCGGCCCGCAGACCGCTCTCGGCACATTTCTTCATTTCTCACTTGAGTGCCCTTCTTTAGTTCCCTTTCAACTGCCCACTTTATATCGGCTTCATTACACCACTGCTCCATTTGTAATGTAAATCGGGAAACTCAGGGAAGTTTTTCTTTTGGCCTTGTCTGCGGAAGAATACCGAGAGGTATTCAAAACGTATTAACACAAATCAATGGCACCAATAAAAGCAAAATCTCCTTAGCAACATAATCTTGATTGCAAAAGGAGAACTGAGAGCATTTAGCAGAACAGTGGCCCACATGGAATACGCATTTGTCTAGAAGAATGCAGCACAAAGCCGAAAAGAGAGATGCTGAAAAAATCCAAAATTAACTCACACTGAACAGTTACTCTTTTTTTCAAAAGTACACAATTGGCTACATTAAATCTATCGTGTGCTTTTCTGCTCAGCAACATTGTATCATACCGCTTTGCAAGCCCAAATTACAACACCCGGGGCTGCTTCAGGGCGCCTGGCAGGAGCACCCCTCCCCACACACACTTTTTATACATGTGCACATCGGACACACACGCACACACACGCATCTATATCGTCTATGCTATACACGGGCACATCATAAAGAGGCTGTGAAGATTTCCATACTAGAGTAAGCAAGGAGCTGTAAAATGTTTCACGCAAAGAAAAGCAGCTGGCTGATGAGAATCAAGACCGTCCTCCAAGCACCGGAGAGCGCAGCATTAGTTTTTGTTCCTAAGGTTCAGGTTAACCACCATTTCATATCTGACCGTCTTAAAAATATGTGAATTACATAGATGGGAACAATTCCTTTCTGAATACACGGTGTCTGCCTTAACTAGAGGGAAAGTATATCTTGTTTGAGAGCACTAGTGTATTGAAAAAAGCAGCGTACAGCTTCAACATTACTATTCAACTATAACAGGAATACATATAATAAAATATAAATATAAAAAATATAAATCCCATCACTATTAGGGCTTGAAAAGTTTAAAAGAACTCCAAATGCAGACTTAATGAAAAGCCAGTTTGAAACACTTAAGGCAGGCAATGCCTCTAAATTTGGTAATTCTAGTCCTAGAGTCACCTAAATTATGCAAAACCTTTTTTCCTCCTATTTTATTCCCCCACCCCCACCCCCCATTTAGACTAAAAGTATCAACTGGAAATTAGATGAGACTATTGTGTGGCAAGGCAGAAGTTTCTGTGTTTTTTCTTTTTCTTCCTCTCCTTACCCCCCCCTGCGACATACTGGATAGATGAAAAACGGTAAGCCTTAGTAGATAGGTTAACAATTGTTTTATTAGTTTATAATACATACAACTTAAGAAATGCTTTAAAAAAATTTATATTGGAGTTCATTCCAATTCCGGGTCAGGTCAGGAAAAAACAATGCTGATGTATTAAATAATATTCTATAATTCAACAATAGATTAACTTCAGTAATTTAGCAGACATGGTTAAATACTCTTAAATACGCATATATACAATTGTGCAGCCATAAAAAAGTCCTTTTCTTCCTATCTTCTCCTCCCAAAGCCGTGTGCCCTGCGAACACAGTACTGGCCTCTAAGCTTTCAGTCTCTCAGCCGGACTTAAAATATTTGAAGAGGAATGTTACAATAGTGGAAATTGCAGCAACCCTATCTTTCTAAACATTTCATGAGAGGAGGTGCCCAAAAGGCAAAATTGCCATTAAGTCTCTGTAAATAGCAGCTTCCTTAATATCCAGTTCTAAGTTAAATTATTGCTTACGCATTTTCTGCCTGAAATGGATTTTTAACATAGTCCAAAATATTGTTTTTTAAGTTTGCCTACTTGAAAGATAACATCCTTTCAGTGACTTATTTACCGTTACTGCTTTGTACATTTAACAGGTTTTTCCTAAGCACATACAATCCGATGCAATTCTCTGCAAATTCTTTTAAAGCAACATGAATTACACAGGACTAATTTAGCACACAACATTTAGGCACTGTTTTGTAGTTTACTGTGCTCTTTAAAATTTATGTTTGGAATTACTTTCGTATTCTGATTGCCATACTCAGTCTTTTATGGAAAAAAGAATCCAAGTTACACTTTTCAAATCAGGAACTTCTCTGCGTTCCTTTTTATCTCACTGAACCAAACGGCTCATTGACAATACTAACAAGTAGATACACTGCATATCCTAGCAAGTTAGAAAGCCTGTTGCAAGCACAGAAGGATCAGAAATAAACGTTTAGAGTAGATGAGCAAGATATTTATATTGGTACAATGAAATCATTTTAAACATACAACCACTAAAAATATCAGTTATATTGCATCAGGATATCTTTGAAAAATTTCTAAACACTATTTAAAAAAAAAATTAAAAAAAAAAAGGATTCACAAACCTAAAACACTGTAACAGAAAAAAACCCTTCAGCTAACTACCAAGCCTAGTTTCCAACACAAGGCAAAGTAACTTTCAATGATGAAGTTACAAATGGGGCAGGGGGGAAGCATGTCTCAATAAACATCATAAAATCCACTATCTGCCTCCAAAAGTGAGCATTTGTCAATGGTTCCCTTCTCTGTAAAAGCTACAACTAACTATAAAAGTCTCTCTTACTTACCTGAACTTAAGTTATCCTAACTGGATTGTACTCCTGGGCCTTAGATACACTGTCACATGACAGGAGCTGTCTGACAAGTCAAGAATTTTCTTTGGAAACAATTAGCCATGCGTTACAGGCTCCAGCTTAGGAAAAGACTGTTCTGTACCCACTGCACAGCTCTCATCAGCGATTCCGTTTTGCTCTGGATGTTTTAAACTACGAGATGCTGAGTTTAGAAGGAAGCTTACCTCAAAATCTGCGCAATAGCAGAATTGTCTATCAATTAGGGCATAATCAAAATAATAACACACTTGTTAAAAAAAAATAATAGAAATTAAGACAGTTACATAATTACTGAAACGGATTGCTAGCTTTTACTTAACTTTCATTATTCAGTACCATTTCATTCAGTTCAAAACTATTTTCCATCAGACTCAAGAGAATTCCAAACCTAATCCCCAAATTTAATTGTTTGGGTGTTCCTTCTCCTAATTCCTATGTTCCATCTTTTGCCTTACTAAATCTTTCCTAATGGTCTGTTGTATTTTGAGGAGTCAAGCATTTATGAAACTTTTTTCAAGAAAATAAATCTTAATGAAATATTAATGAGCTAAATGAAGTAGAAGAATTTTTTAAAAGGACATCTTCCATGAAAACAACAAAATGTGGTTTATAGAGGATATATTACCCAGGTGTCATGTGGTAGAGATACACACACCAGCACAAGAAGTGTCAACATACGAAGTTTCATGCAAGGACTCGGGGTTTTTTGAATTTAAAAAAACAGTCTTTAATTCAGCCCATGACAGAAACAGTGTGCAAAAAGATAAAAATTCAAAAATTAATGAACTGCAAAATACTGTTATCAACAAAACAATCCAAATGGATATGTGTAACTAATGAAGAATAAATGCATGATGTTTTCAGTGGTGAATTTTTTTTTGCTTCTAGAGTACTTCTCCCCTTGAAGTTTTTACACTTTCTTAAGCAGAAGGATACTGTTTTCTCATTACACCAGTATCCCCTGATTCACCCAGCCTACAGAGAGAACTTTACAAAGAATGAACACAGAAATTAAGAAGGTAGCACCATTAGAAATAATGACTCTATCCAAATCAGCAAAAAACCTTCATTTATCCTTATCCAACATACTTTGACATTCAGCAGCCTAATAATACAGGGTAAAGGGAGCTCTCATAGCTGTATATTGATAACATTCATAGTGGTCATGCATATTACAATCAGAAGTTTTCTAGGGTGCCATTTGCAAAGTAAGCCTTCATGCAGATAGGCATTCAGCTGATTAACTCCATTTTCATATTTCCTATTAGTCCCTGAGAATTTAATATTTCTACCTACAATATGGCTATTAAAGGCATTATAATCATCACACACTTAGCTGTTTGTGATGGAAATGCAATGTAGCTTTAGGGAAAAGAAGCACAGAAATTACAGCAAATTAACGGTGATGAATACAGATCTTATTTCTAAAATGCTTTCGTTTCATAAGCAAGGCTGCTGAAGAGCAACACAAATTATTTTAGACATGGATACAAAAACAGCCAGTGCCAGTTACCCTTAATAAGTCGCTGCTATGAATCCAAGACATTTGGGACTCTAAGACCTCTCTAATTGAGCATTTCCTTTACACAAAATCATCTGGATTTTGACCTAATGTAGGGTCATCATGATCCTTCTTTTAATTACTCAACAGCAGTGCTGGGAGAACTTAAAAGAACCAGGGATTTTCTTTGCTTAACAAGTCTTTTGCCTCTTCAATTAAAGTGATCTCTTTAAATTGTTCAGAATTCAAATGGGGTTTTTTTGGTGGAAAATTTGCATTATTGCCAGCTGCTCAAAAACCATAAGCTATGACTCGCAAAACAAGGGGACCAATTTAAAATTAAGACTTTGGAGTGGGGGTGGAGG
>VYZV01001437.1:659364-669471 GCA_013401275.1 Pandion haliaetus | reverse complement strand
AAATGTGTATGTATTTGGGAAAGTGGACTCTTGAGCAGCTTTTCTGTCTTCTGTAACAAATGCCATGGCTTCCATTGAAAGAAGTGGAGAAATTTCCTGCATGCAGTTAAAAAAAAAACCACAACAAAAAAAAAAAACAGTTCAAAAAGAAAACTGTGCATCACTATAAACACAACTGCCTCCAACTATCTGTGGGATCTACTGACTAATCAATTACACGCATTCCCAGCTCTTATCTACCAGCCAATTCACAGATACTATCATGCAAACAGTTTCAAAAATTACTTAGAATACGATCACAGTACACTTTAAAGAAAGCAACAGCAAAATAACCCCTAGCTTTCAGGAAGAACAGTGTAGACGGTACCTTTAAGATGCTTTGGCACTGGGAGAAATCGCTGTTTGGGTGGCTATGTTCATACAGCTTTTGCAACAGTAAGGGAATCCCATTCCATTTTGCTTGTTTATCTCTTTCCTTTAACAAGGCCTCTGTGATCTGCAACAAAGGAAGAATATAATTCCCATGTGTCCAATGCTTCATAACCAGGAAAACAACCTTATCACCTCCCCAAAATATCAGTATCAGACTATCACAGAAAAACAGTTTACTGTAGAGAGTACCATTACAAAAAGTACCATTACAAAATCCAGTACCTCTTTCCATGCAACAATTTATCCAGGACTGGTAGCTGCAGAATTTTACAGATGGTCAAAGTATCTTAAGCAGGATGGGGCTTAAAGCAGATGTTATAATTTAGAGTACTTAATCTCATTCCATATTTTTATATTGATCATGTATTTTAAAATGGGAACACATTACTCTAAATAATTCCACTAGTAGAACTCCAATTGACAGGTCACTGAATGAGAAAATGGGTACCCTTGACACTATCAAAAATTACACTAGTCTAAGGCAAACAGAACACTGAAGATGGAAGAGCTTTATTACTCATTATATTCAGCTAGTAATGAGTATTTCCTCAGCCAAGTCCCTGAAGCCATTATTGGTCATAGCAATGACCCAAACCACTAAGATATACAAGCAGGCTGCAGAAGAATGTATCAAAGATACAGTGAAAATTTCCTCTGTAGTCTTGGGCTGGTTATAAATGGAGACCAACAACTAAATCAGTAGAACACCACCACTGCTATTATCCTCTGGGAACCAGGCTGCAACCACAAAAAAGAACACCTTAGCATTTGCTACTACATTTGTGCAAACCTTCTCCAATTTTCCTCCTTCTCCCCAAAATATAAAAAAAAATTTCTCAATATTCACCACTGTATTTTACACCTGAAAAAAAAAGAACTAATAAATATTCTGCTTAGAATCCACAAAAGAGGTTTTGAAGCCCGAACACTTCCAGGTTACTCCCAGCAGATGCTGTAAAGGAAGAGCTCTTCATTAAAGCTCACCATCCAGTCTATGCTGATCAAAATTTAACTCCCTTCCTTAACAATACTTCAGAGGTACCTAGACAAACCCCAAAACAGGGACTTATCTTTGTACAGAAAGGTAAGACGGATTACAGCAATTACAGCCCACAAGATTCCTGGCTGGTTTTACAAAATTTTTATATGCCCTCCAAATAAAAAACAGAATAAAGAAAACCCCAATCCCCAGGTCAGCAAGACTGCATCTCAATGCAGCATGTGTTGATTTTCTCTTATTCCTAGGCTGAAACCTTGCTGTTCTCATTCTGCGTAAGTCACTCCCTGATCCTTTCTGTGGTTAACTTGCATTGTTTCCCTCCAGCCTGCTTAAATGTTCACTGTTAATAGTTAACAGCCAGGAAATCTTGCTTCTTATTGTTTCAGCCAAGACATCTTTCTCAGATACCTCAGTGTACAATTCCAAAGGGCCATTCAATTCCTGATTAGACAATTATATGCAAATATACTCCAATTTCTAATTGAGAATTTAACTCTTTTCTCTGCTTGTTAGGCAGCATACAGGAATACCAGAGAACTGATGCAAGCACATGAAAACTCAGATTGGCAACGCTAGCTGCTATGGGTCCTCACCCTTCTAAGTTTCCCAGATACTTAGGTTTCTTTTGCTGATGAAATACCCAAATTTGTACATGACTAAGAACGTCAAGGCTCTTGAAGTATCACGTTTTCTTGCTACAAGGGGTGACTGAAGCAGCATGAGCAAACCTGGGACATAAAACTCCCTCCAGTTTAACTTTTCCCTGCTTTCTAACTTCTGAATAAGAGTAATCAACCAGCACTGCTGGAGAGTGACACAGAGTTCCTTCTGAGGAGGCCATTCGCACAAGAACTCGCAGGACAAAACCAGAAAGTCAAAATGGCTTCCTATCATTTGGACTGCAAGTAATGGGTCAGCTCCTTTGAAGTCACAAATTTCCATTTCTCCTTGTAATACCAGCACAAAGACAGCAAGAGTTCTACCACTACCCCCTCTCAGGTGTGGGAGGAGTATACAACCCCATGAGCGGCAGGAGGAACCGGATTAATTGCTGGGTAAAGTGCAAAGAATGCGCAGCAAAATGCCAGGGAAAGAATCCAACTCTCTGGCTCCAGCTGATGTGGAAGATACCACAGGCAAAGATGACGTGCATGGGCTGCAATCTCAGGTTCCAGCAGCACAGCACAGAATTCAGCATCCAAGTGCTCTCAGAAAAGGCCAAAGCCCTTAATTGATGTTAAAAACTTGTCCTGGCCTTAATACCGCATTTGTTAATCGCGCATATGCTTCTTGGTTTGGGGGAGGATCCATCTCCATTCTCATTGCTGTATTAGGTCTTCCTCTCCCTGTCCCAGACTCTGAGAGGCAGTCACATGTGCTGATCTGCAGAAAAGTTTCAGAACTGAAATTCTGAAAGAATGAAGCAAACGTTTCCTTGTTCTCATCTTCTTTTAACTGCTTTCAAAAAAAAAAAAAAAAAGTTTTTCTTTCTCTTGATTTAATACGTCTCTGGTTTCATTGCAAGCTCTAGCTTGTGGTCCCTATTCTATATTTATGAGGCTACCCTGGCTCTGAATATTTCCATTGTGGTGGGGCGGTATTTGCCAATGCAAAGATTTTGGATTCTGTGGAGGGATTAAAATTCAACTAGATTGCATGGAGCTGTCTTTCTTTACAATCATTTTGGTCAAAAACTGCATCTCATGATTTCTGTAATAGCAGCTAGTCAACGGTTTTCATTTATAAGTGAAGTCGGTTTCCTTCTTGCTGTTTTTGTGCAGACATTATTGAATAGTCATCAAAATTAGTACCGGTTCTTTCGGGGCCCCTTTCCCTCTCTAGAATTTTTTGGTCTCATCGAAGCAGGATAAGTGCAATCCAACACTATTTCTCAGAAATTTTCTTCATTCACTGAATAGCTCTGGATAAAATATCTGAAATCTTGCATACAAAGCTTCAGAAGTTAAATACTATCTAGCAAGAAGGGGAGGTTGCAGAAGCCCAGCTGGAAATGGCATCAATTAAAAGAAAGGGCCTACCTAACCGACAGTTGCTGGGGTTATGAACCATCATGCCTTACTGGCATTAGAAGATGACAGAGTAAGTACAAATTACTGGGGAAACAAAAGAACCAGCGTCAAAACTTCCCTACCACCCAGGTACACCAAATCAAACTGGTACAAACACCAGGACTCCACATACTCACTTCTCAGCAGTTTGCTGTAACACATCCAAGTTTTGAATCGCAAACCGAGAAACCTGGGGGATGGCACATTGTGGCTCTCCAGAAGCGGTTATATTCCAGGCAGGCCTCTGAAACAAGGCAGCACGCGCTAGCTCAAACCCAAGCACAGAGCTCCCAAATTCTGTCATAATTCAAAGCGGTCTGTATGATGTCAGTTTTACACTGGCAATTTACTGAATGCAGTTCACCAGCCAGGTGATCAGATACCTAACCAGTACCAGCCATGTCCCCCTGCTCCAGCTGTGTTGTTGAAGTCATGGCAGTGGTTTTGCTGGAAGGGCAATCAAAGACTTTGAGAGGATTTAACCATAGAGTTAAAAATGTGTCATTGAGCACAACCATGACTGCACGGTAGAGTACACTGAGTGGTTTTCTCTTTAAAGTCTCCCAAAAGACTGGAGCCCGGGATTTCCCAGGAGATTACTCGAAAGACTGATAACTACCATAGGAATATTTTCCTACTACAGAGTTTGAGTAACTTTTGTGCATGTTTTTTCTTGAAAGTACATGAAGGGCTGAACAAAGACACTACACACAAATCTAAACCTTTCTTTTAAATTTCTTTCTAATCCTCCTGTGTTATAAATCCTTTTAAAACACCCCACCATCCATTAGCATAATGGTCAATAAATAATTATAATACCTAAATCTTCATCAAGTTATATTAAGTTATATGTCAATAATTACCTAAATCCATCCCTTGATCAGTTGACTTTCCCTTTCCTCCCCCCCCCACTTTGCTATAGTATTTGCTATTGATGTTCCTACCCATGACTGCTATCCTCCAGGCACAGCCTCTCCAACAGAAGCAGCTTATCGTCCCGGCTGCTTTGTGCCCGTGCCCCTGCACGTGGTCAGAACTGCGTTACAAGCATTGCTAAAACGTTTGTTACTGGTCTGAGATCTCTTGTAGTCATGATTGCTTCAAAATCCTTTCCCCTTCCAGTGAGGATTTTCCTTTCCATTTGTGTTCCTGTGTTGTGACAATTTTCATTGCCCTACAAAGTAAACCTCTTATTTTCCTAACGTGGTCTCCACCAGTCTTCTAAGCTGTGGGCAGTGACACACCTCTATGTCTTCACACAGTTGCTGACCAACTAAAAGCCCATGAGCATATGACAGTTGCAGAAATACCATGAGCTAATCCTCCCCTTTGCTCTCCAGAGTAGGGGTAGCAGTTTTCTAATAAAACTGTGTCTCTATTTCACATTTTACCCTCCAAACATTTCACTGCCTTGATGAACACTCGCTACAGGAGGGTGCTTTCTGTGCTCTTTCAAAAAGCAAAAAATGACTCAGGTGTCCAAGTATCCTTTACAGCACTAAAGGTTTCATGCTGTGATAAGACTTTACAGCTATGACACATCAGTTGTGAGTTTTTTCTTAATTCAATTTTTTGTTGCAATCATGCATTAAGGGAAGATTGGAAGTGCTTTAAAAAAAAGCAGAATTTCCATTCTCAGCATTTTCCATGACCACTTCTGAAGTATATATTCAAATGTTCTGGAAGTTTAAAAGGAAAGAGGCACAAGATTATGGATCTCAAGAAACAGATGCAAGCACATCATCTCTACATGTTTTTAATAAAATTGAAGCCCTTCCATATCCTTTCCTTCAAACATTTTAGGCCATACCTTTAAAAACCACAAAACTAGTATTTGTACAATTAAACATTTAATTTTCCTCTGAACAGTAATAACTTAGGAAGTCATCTCTGACAGACTGCCAGGAGCAGGATTATTCAGTATTTGGGGAGCGCCCCGTCATCCCAGCTCTTTATTATATTTTCCTTTTCAGTCGCTAACAAACATGCATCAGTTTGGCTAAGCTCTCTCTTTCCTCACACAACTTTCCACAAAAAAAGCCTACAATCAAGGTAAATGACACCCCCCAAGTTTTCGTTTTAATACAACAGCATACTACAGAAACACAACTTCTAGCCTATGCAGTGATTCTGGAAAGTGTTCCAAGGGCGAAGCTGTGAACTGCTACCCTGCAGCTGCGGGGCAGTAAACAATGCAGCCAGTCACCAGCTGGTCTTTTGCACGTAGCTCTGATCAAGAAAATGTCAGAGCCCCCCCGAATTTTATTCTTAAAATAAACTCCACTGGTGGTATTAAACTGCGAGAAATCCATGTAAGAGCACTTCTTTCCAGCCTCTCTCCACCTCTTAGATTCTTCAAAGTGCCTATCAAGTTTCCCATAACTACTGTTTCTCCGTCCTCCACAACCCTGGAAGGAGCCCACCATCCTTTCTTCTGCCAACCCAAAAGCCAGGCATGAACCCAGGGACACGGTGTCCTAGGATAAAACCTGTCGTAGCTTCTAGCCAGGTCTAACCATCCTCCATGACTCCCAAACTACTGCTCTACTCACCGTCACTGTAAGAAGAGCTAGTCTACCAAGACAAAAGAACAGGTCTCACCAATCTCAAAACCCCACAGTGTTTCCAAGAGCAGAACAACTCCAACACAGATCTTTAACACCGGCAGCTCTTCAAAACTGCTACAGAATCTACCAGATAGGAATAATAGCTACTAATGTTTGGTTTGATGATCTTACTCTCAGAGAAAAATAAACCAACTAATCTGTAAAATTATATCAATTTCTCAGTGATTACGTTTTCCTTGGAACTGCCTAAGTTTCTTCTTCAATTCATTTTGAAAGAAAGTGAAATCCATAGGGATATCCAGGAAAAAGCAGAGGGGCAAGGAATATCATCACAACTACAACAGTTTTCTTCCCACTTATCTTCAGTCACATAAAATAAAGACTACTGAAGTCCAACACTACCACTTTTGAGCACTTCTAGTGTATGACAGAGCTCTGGTCCCCGTTACATAAAAACCATGTCCAGGCTTTCCAATACTCGCTAGCTGTCCTCTGCTGAAGAGGTATAAGTCCGCTAAGACCCATACAATTAGAGCTACTAAAGTGGATTACATTCACATGAATGTTTTTTTCTTGGTGGTGTTGTAAGGAGGAAACAAAACCGATTAGAAAACAAAGTATTTTCTCAGAATTAGGAAACTACTACAGACTACTGATAACTTGTAATGGTAGGAGCTGGAAATCCAGATGTCTGAGGCAGAAAATGTTTTCCTTCCACAGAGATTTTTTTTTTTTTTTAAAGTGGATAGGGACTATCCTGCTAAGGGAAGCATCTCTTCCTAGGGATAGCAGATCATGAAATACAGCTGGAAAAATGGACTCCTTTTTTCCATTCTGATTGTTTCAGCCAAACCTTGGCAATCTGTGAGTGAGACCAGTGCTGACGATCTGCTCTTGGGACTGCACCAGAAGCACGCTAGTTTGCCAGCAAATCACTAGTTAGCCCATTATTACACTGCTCTATCTACAGGGTTTCACACAGCTGCACCTAAACATCTTCTGGTTTCACATTATATACAAGCTGTTCACACTTGGCTTGCAGCAGATGAAGTCTGTGCCCTCTTGCTAAGGGATTGAGCTTGATCAGCTCAGCCAAAATGTTCCTTTGCCTTCAAGGAACCGCAGCATAAACCCTGTCAGGTCTTATATACAGTGCCTGTGTGCACACAGCACAGCTGTGCCAGGAGAAGGACTACAGACCCACCAGTTCACAAGCAATATGTTTCCTTATTAGAAAATGTGTGTCACTTCTGGAAAGTTGTCTGCTTCTAGTTTACCAATATCTGAAAAGACCCTTTCACTTGCACTGTACTCAGTGCTAGGGCAAACCTTGATACAAGGTTATGCAATCTGATACCAATGATTGAGGCTCGCATCCAGGCAGCAGCTGATGCTAGCAATATGGCTAAAATGGATATATGAACAGATAATGACAGTATCTACGGAAATCTGCTTTATCCATCAACCTTGTTATTATTAACAATGAAGCAAAAAGACCTACTGGCAAGAAGGCTATGGCTCCTGGTAGGCAAATACAGCAAGAACACACAAGGATCCAGACTTCAGAGCCTCAGCAGGCCTCAAAACTACCAGATATTCAGGTGCCTGTTGCCGTCAAAAATATTTTTATGTCCCAGTCAGATCAGCCTGATGAACTTTCAGATGCAGGCGTGTCAACAATTATCCTTACCAATTCAAAGCCCTGGCTTTCCTCATACCAAAATGGATCTTGAGATCACCTAAAAATAGTATGCAAACCTTCATTTAAGAATAAATGCCACTGCTGCCCACAGAAGGGTACTAACTGTCTCCTGGAAATCAGATGCTGAAATACAGTGACAACACTGCAGGAGAACACTACTCAGAGGGCAGGCACCACAGCAGGGAATGGTGTTTCTGAATCTCTCCGAATTAAGATCTTGAAAAGGGTTTCTCTTCCTCACGGGATACCAGCAGTGCAGTCCATGCAGCATATGACCCAAAACTTCCTTGCAAAGAACAGGAAGAAAGAGCTCAGAGACATTCTCCTGACTTGTTCTTCTAGACCCCAACACAGCAGCTTGAAAACTTGATCTGCTCTTGGGCTTTTCAGGAGCTGATGAGTTGAAAAACTTAAGCAAGGGCTACCACACTGCTGCTGAGGAATCAACTGCAGGAAAACTGCAAACATTTTGATAAAAAAGAAAACCACCCAAAACTGCCTTGTACTTCTTTAACACATCAAAGTGTTTTATTATTTAGATTGTCTGCAAACAAAAAACTGCTTCAAGGTAAAAGTACAGAGACACATAATTTACAAAGTTCAAAATCATTCAGGGAGTTGTTTCCCCCCGTCCCCCTTAGTCTAAGTGATTTAAAAACGTATTCCGACAGCATTTATGAAGCACTGGGAGCCCTAGGCGTCCAAGCTTTAAGTCTTTCAGGGCAGCACAGTGATACTGAAATTTAGAAAGTAAAACAAAACAAACAACCCCCCAGCAACAACAGCAAAAACCACCTCAAACTTGGGCTTTATGAGAAGGAGGATATAACTAGCGGAATTTCCTCAGTTACAGTAAAAGCCTGGTCATTTGCTTCAGCAGTTATTTCCAACAATTCACAAAAGCCCCAAATTAAAACACAGCACCACTGCACTTCTCAAGCAAACCAAAGCCCAGAGCAGAGGGAGGTACCATCCTAACAGATTACATTGGCACAGAACGTTGTTACGGGTTCATCTGACTTAAATCGCTATGGCTGGGGGGGGCGTGGAGAGTGAGCTAGCAAGAACATAGAGGTGGACAGGCAAGTTAGTGAGACAACATGCCGCTTTGTCTACATGCCGTATGAAATACACTCCTAAAACAATCCCACAGAAATAACTTCCTTCAAAAGAGACAATATCAGGTTTAAATTCATGTAAACGATTTGCTTTTTCTAAAGTATTAACCAAACTAGCATCTAAGCAAGCAGCATGATAAGGACAAAAGAGCTGTTAAAAATCATCTCCATCTCCTTTACTTCTCAGCTACAGAATGAGACATGGACATTTATGATGAACAAATCTTATCTTAGCAATTGCTCAGAATCCTTGTTAATCAAGAAAAATACTGTTATCCGCACTAGTGAAAACCACATAGAGAAATCCCATTTTTTTTTAATTCCATTTCAACTCTAAGATACTTTAGCTCAATAAATCACCACCTGAATGCAAGTTCTTTATCCCACATTTCAGTTTCCAAGTCTTTGCACTATTTCACATTTAATCTGCAAAATAAATGCCAATTACTCTTCATAAAAAGAAATGAATAACCCATTATCCGTGAGCAGCAGCTCAGAAAAAGCCAGCATAAGCACATGATAGGCACAAACCCAGGTTAACAAGTTGATTTAATTTCTCGGTATTTCCCAGCATCATCACCTGGGCAAGACGACAAATTTGAAACAGACCTGAAACAGCTTCATGGAAAACCATCTGCATAAAGCCTACCCCATTTCAGAGCTAAAAGGTCTCCTGAGCCCTAATATCACGAGGTTGTCTTTGTCCACCAAATATGCTTAAATTTTGATGCTGCATTGTTACAGTTCCAAGCAGAGCCTCCTTTCTTTACAGGAGAAAGCCACAACCTCTATCACCAACCAAACCAACAGAGAATGGCTCTTTTACAGCAGGGCAAACGCCTCTCCTGCTCCACACTCTTTCTACAGGGAGACCGAGGGTGGGAAGGAGGGAAAAGCAGCTCGAAGGCACAGAGGCATCCTTCATCCCCACCGCGTGAGGCTGCAGGGCCATCCCTCCAGCACCAGGACCAAAGCCGGGCTGGCAGAGGAGGACGGGGCGCCCCAGAGAGCGCTCCAGCCCGGACGGAGAGGCCGCTTTGCCAGATGCTGCCTCCAAGCAGACTTGGCGGCAGGCCCCGCCAGGCCAGCCGGGCTCTTCCCGGCCTCGGGGCTCCAGGAGAGGCCCGACAGCCCCGCGCTAGTGTTCAACCCCGCCGAGGCGCCGCCAAACACCAGCTCCCAACCCTCGACGGAACGGGGCCTTGCGGGCCGGGCTCCC
>VYZV01001437.1:623456-655900 GCA_013401275.1 Pandion haliaetus | reverse complement strand
CCCCCTTTTCTTTAAAAAGCTCTTTGTAACGCTGCTGATTTCTGTCTTTCTGATCATTGCATACACCTGTCAAAAAGACATTAATAACACATTTAAAGGTTTGGATTTGTCAAGTCAGTTGAACACCAAAAGGTTTCATGCCCTTCACCTGTTCAGAAAAAGACAGAAATGCAGCCTGGTTTCTATTAGAGGAAGGGTCACAAGGAGCTCTCTCACTGCTTGCTGCAGGGAGCAGCTTATGAACATCTGTTCAGCTGTCTCCTGCACCAAGGGAGAGTTGCATTTTGGTCTGAACCCTTCCATCCTACCCTTATGAATGCTACACATACAGCTCAGCTGGTCCATCCTGAGGCCAACTTCAGGTTGACTGAGGTGGGTGATGTGGAGTTAGGCAAGTGAAGCCCCAAAAAGAAGTTTAAAAGAGGAAGGAAATGGGGAAATTTCCTAAGAAAAGCATGTTAGATTCTGTAAGAAGAAAGCAAGCTCCACTGCAGGGTAAATCAAACCTTTGCTAGTCCACAATCCACCTCAGTTTGCAGATGATGTTACCTGGACACTTACTAAACCGGTTTCAGGCAGGTGGTACTGACCCACACTGATTCTAGATACAGAGCAACCGAGCGATTTTCTATGTCACAACTGCTCTCCTCCCCCCATGCCCTCCTTTATGCTTAATAGACATGCTAGATCTACAAATCTGAGCCTCCACATCAAAATCAAAAGGTTTTCTTGACTGGTCATCAATCTCTCAGGCTAATCGCGTATTCATAAAGGTAGGGCACATCGCAGAGGAGACTTGGAGTCTCAGAAGTGGAGCTGCAGAGCTAGTAGTCCCTGCTTTCCCCCTTATGACAGGGGACTGCTTAGGCTCATTTTTATAGAACAAAGTAAGCTGTGGACTCTGCACAAGTCTGTTAAACTTCAAAACAAACTCACAATGAAATAAACCAGGCACCTCTAACCTGTAGACTTTTCTTTCTCTTTCTGAACACCTGTTTGCTATTTAGGCAACCAAACCATTTGAGATTAGCAACTTTGCAGCATTAACAACTGATATCTGTATCTCATTGTATGAACCAGCAGTAGCAGAATTTAATGGGAAGCTCTTTCACTTCATAATACAATTGACATTGTGAGATACAACACTTTCCATTATGAAACTATAAAAATATATTCCCAGAGTCTAAATCAATAATTTAAATTGATAATGAAAATAGAATCAGGTGTTATCTAGGAAGACCTGTCCCAGTATTGCAAGTTTAGAGTTAAAGGATTGACTGGGGCAACTCAGGAGGGAGTGTGAATTCTTCTTAGAGTTTCTCTTCTCTCCACCTTTCTCTGAGGAAGCATTTTCAGGGTCTTTTGCACCCTCCCCTTCACCATGGTCAGAAGCTCTTTTTAAAGTGAATTTCTTGGTTTTCTTCAGTGAGTAAAATTCCCGCATCAAGTCTTCCACCTCCCACTGCTCTTCCCTGCGTTTCCTACAGCAGTGAAGTGCAGCAGGGTCTATAGGATGTGCTTCAGTGTTGAAGACGTATCCTCCAGCATTCAAGATGCATTCTCCGTATGGTGTAATCACCACATCAAAGACTGATCCATCATTGTGAATGAAGTTGTCTGGGTCAAACAGCAGGTACAAGTATTTTACTGTTTCAGCCAAAAAGAAGGATTCCATGCGATTATCCAGTCTGTGATCTCTCAGGTCTTTGATCTACAAGGTAAGAAATACAGTGGGTTACAGTTGTATTGAATTCAGTAAGTTATGAACTTAGGGGGAAAAGTAAAACCAGCTTGCAATTCATTTCAGTTAAACAGCACAGTGTGGCACCAATTCACTCTATTTTAAACAGTTGTATGCAAATACACCAACAAGGTTTTGGTTGTTTTGAGTTAGTATAGTCTAGTGGTAAGGAACAGGAAACTAACAATCAGGAGAAATACACTTGCTACCTGGGTAAGGAGGAGAAGAGTGAGTAAGCATCCTATCATTTCCCCCACTAAAAAAAAAACATAAGGCTTTTACCCACTTCCCAAATCACAAGGCCTAATTCCCAATATTTATAAGGATTTTTTTGTAAGAGAGCTTAATAGTATGTTTTAAATCTTCTATTAAATGATTTTAGAGAAATCACTCATTGCAGTTCTCTTGTGTTTGATCAGATTTTCAAGGCCTAGTGGGAAAGCAGCATCACAAAACTGGCAGGCAGAGAGCCTGCATAGGAGCCTTCCTGCTCAGCTGAACACCTAGTACCTACCAAGATACAGGAGACAGGAGAAGCTTCTGATGCTCGCTCCCCCATGTTTTGGGCTCTGATGCAACAGGCAATGACAGAATTTGTCCCGCTGCTCAGGCTGTGAGGGAAGTTACTACCAGAAACATGATCAGTGGTTACCAGATCAGCTTCACAGAGAAATAAAAGGGGTTTAAGTCATGTTTCAACCAAAGTGATTGCTTGACTTAATGGCAAAACATCATTCATGAGAACACTTTCTAAAACCTGATTTTTTAGCAGCCATTTAGCCAACCTAGTAGTTGATTTAGCACTTACAGTTGCAAAACCACAATCCACCTTGCTGATTTTCTCTATTGACTCCACTGCATCTCTTCCCAGTTCTAAGAGCGTGGGATCTCTTGTAGCACGGTACAGATACATTGCACTCTCAATCAGCTCTGCAAAAAAACCCCAAACATTTGCAAGCATAAAGATTACCAAACCACGTACACAGGGAAGACAAGATATAACTTGAACTAATTTAACAATGCTACTTTAAGATGATCAGGTGAACAGCCTAGCTTGCCTTGTATTTCTTCTGGCTCAAAGCACAGACACTTGCTTTTACTAAGGATGTGCTATAAAAAAAATTCGCTCTAACCAGATTGCATCAGCTCAGGTAAGAATGAATAACGCTCCCCTCCCACATTCAGGGAGTGGGAGGGGAGCAAGACAGAAAAGGATTTAAACTCAGTTGTCAAAGGAAGAAAAGAAAGATGCTTCTAGAAAGGATTACAAACAAGAAATTCAAGACCCAAAATACAATTTTTAAACAATACTGTAAGCCTCAAACAGGTATCTAAAACACCATGAAAACAGGCACTATGGAAATACTCTATATAAGGCAACATATCCACTGTGCTGTGTTTACTTACTAAAGAAACAGGTCTTTTTGGATGCTGTAATACATTTAAAAGTTAATGCTGATGAGTGTTTTTGGTAGAAGCGTCCAATGTGGGTGTCACCTGAACACTCAGACCAAAAAGAAATTAATTATTCTCATTTACAAAGTTTTACTGACCTAATAATCAGGTGTAATTTTTTTTTTTGGTCAGAGTTGTAGAAAAACAGAAAAAAAGACAGATCTTTTCATTGCAGTATCACAGACAACATATAATCCCTCTTAGATGTTGAGCTTTACTAGTGCAACTAGAATTAGTTTATTTCAGGAACTCAACAGAACTAGAGTGGTCTATTCATAGTCTCTTTCACTTCCTAAATTTAAAGGACACAGGCAGTCCCCTTAACATTTCATACAACTTTAAAACATCTCATGTCAGACAGTCTAACACTTAAGCATGTCAAATACTACATCGTGAACACAATTCATTAACAGGCCCCCTTTATAATACTATGGTTTGCTTCCTTTAAAAGGCAGCCCTGCCTCTGTGAGTGGCAGAAAGCAAAATGTGTAGCTTTGACTATGGAAATCATGGCTAAAATGCATGCAGGAACTAACTCAAAGCAAAACTGGGGAGGAAGTTTTGGAGGGCAGGTGTTGCTAACATTTGACTATAACACCAGAAAATAAGCAGAACTCCATGCTCCTTTTTATTTTGTTTCTGCTTACCAGGCCTGAGTGGATATCCTTCTCTCTTGTCCACCGTATAGCCCTGGGGAATGTTGTAGAATTCGGGCAGCCCACCAAACTGCTTCCAGACAGTGTAATAGTTGAGGAAGGTTCGCATGGCATTCTGTACATCCCCAATTAGGCTCTGAGAAAGAGGAAACAATTAGCAAAGCAACATCTGGGTGAAGCAGAAACAGCACAGGAATCGATACAATAATACTGCTATAGTCCAAGCAACAGATAGTGACAGAAACGGGTTGTTCAGCATGTCTGAATAATATAAGTAATATTGAGGCATGATGCCTTAAGAATAGGTAGGACTAAGGAGATAGGTGCTGCCTTTCTGTTGGATCACATTCCACACACCTAAATAATATGAAGTCCCTTTCATTTTTAGTTAATGGAAGGCTGGGTTTCTTCAGTCAACATTTCTTCTAGTCCATCACAGCATCCAGTCTATTTCAGTGGGGCTAACAAAGTCCCAAACCAAACATAAGTACTGATGAGAAAGCAAACCTCTCAATGGGAAAGTATTCACACAAATAAAGCATTTGTGAGCTGGTGGAAAAAGAGGTATGATTTTCTTTTGCCTTACATTCCCCATCTGGATTACGAGACCACTGTCAGTGGAGTTTGGTACAACAAAACTGCCCTCCCATCACACTTAATGGGAGACTTTTTTTATAGACCATAGATAAAGTCAACATCTGCTCTTCTACAGGCTGAAACTACCGTAGATTTCACCAGAGATCAAAACAAACTTTTAAACCAGCACAGATGAGGGTTATAGCTGTAACTTTAATATTAAAGACTGACCCAAGACAAATGAACAAAATCAGCATATGCTGCTGGTATGACAACTCTTACCTGTAGGCCTGGCCAGTAGGCCTCCAGGGACTGAAAAACAGGCATGGACACTGTTCCTTTGTACATCTGAACCCAGAGGTACCAGTCATCAAACTTTGTGTAATTTTTGATAGCTTTGTTATATTCTGTAAAGAAACATAGATGGGTAGGTTATCCAACAAAAGATCTTTTTTTAAGAATGAGAGAAGCCCCTTTTTCACTTGAGCCATGTCAAATGAATGACTTCTCAGGATGCTCACTTTGGTAACTCTTTGTTATCACATATTGTTCAGAAGTATTACAACAAACACTTCAGGAACAGTCTTGAATGTACCCTATTAGATTCTTCAACTTCTTCCACAGTCCCACATGCAGAGTTTTTACAGGGGCAGTCAAGGAGGCATTCCTGGGACCCTTCACACAGAAAACAAACTGCTCACCTAGAAACATGGACATCAGCTCCTTATCCTGCAGGAGAATGGCTCCTTTAACAAGGTATTCAAAGTAGGAGTCCACTCCTGCCCCAATGCCAGCATCTTGGGCCACCCACTTGGCAGTTATCACATCAATGTGGTTACCAACCTGGAAGAAGTGAAGAGAGGAGGAAAGAGGAAGTTTTAAGTGGAAATGAAGCTGATCTACTAAATTATAATTTAAAAAATCCCAACACCACCACACAAGAAACCCTTGACCTTTTTTCAGACCGCCCATTTCACAGATTCACAACGTCCATTCCAACTAGCATCTTCTCCATCACAAGACACATTTATCAGTATCAGAGAAGTACAAACTAGAAAATATAAATTAGGAATTTTATGCTTCCAATATAAACGCTGCGCTGGCCAAAACAAAACACCATTATGCTACTGTAAAAATGCACAATTTCAACATGATGTGTCCAGTCCTAATTCACATCCTGCAAAAGAGCAGAGGAGGATGAAGAGGCACAGATACAGAGATGGAGGCCAAAGACGCCAAAGGCATGACAGCTGCCATGCTAATATTTAAATAGATCCTTAAAACCTGGCACTCTTCAGCCTAGAAAAAGATCCAGATGATGAAGAATATAATACACAAGTGTGACTTGCTTCACAAAGATGAAAAAAACAGCTATTCAGTTTCTTTCTTGAACAAGGATCAGGGGCATAAACAAAAAACAATAAACTGATCCCAAGGCAAACAAAAACTTCTTTATACAGCATATGAATAAATCTGTTCCGCTTCATATATGCAACACTAGGAGCTCACATAGGTTCAAAAAGCAGCTATAGAAATTAACTGAAGAAAGACTGACCGGGAGATAATGAACACAGAGATAATGCTTCTACCTCCGGATACTCCCAAAACACCAAAGATGTAAAGGACTGGGAGTATCTTGTTGCACTTGCTGGGCTCTTATTCTCTCCTGTAGGCCATTGCCACACCAGGCATCAGACAGACCTTTTATTTCATAGAATCATAGAATCATTTAGGTTGGAAAAGACCTTTAAGATCATCGAGTCCCACCATCAACCATACCCACTAAACCATGTCCTGAAGTGCCTTGTCTACACACTTTTTGAATACCTCCAGGGATGATGACTCAACCACTTCCCTGGGCAGCCTGTTCCAACGCCTGACAACTCTTTCAGTAAAGAATTTTTTCCTAATATCCAATCTAAACCTCCCCTGCTGCAACTTGAAGCTATTTTCTCTCATCCTATCACCAGCCACCTGACAGAAGAGACCAGCACCCACCTCACTACAACCTCCTTTCAGGTAGTTGTAGAGAGCAGTAAGGTCTCCCCTCAGTCTCCTTTTCTCCAGGCTAAACAAGCCCAGTTCCCTCAGCTTCTCCTCAGACTTGTGCTCCAGGCCCCTCAGCAGCTTCGTCGCCCTTCTCTGGACACGCTCCAGCACCTCAATGTCTTTCCTGTACTGAGGGGCCCAAAACTGAACACAATACTCAAGATGCGGCCTCACCAGTACCAAGCACAGGGGGATGATCCCTTCCCTGCTCCTGCTGGCCACACTGTTTCTGACACAGGCCAGGATGCCGTTGGCCTTCTTGGCTGCCTGGGCACACTGCTGGCTCACATGCAGCAGACTGTCAACCAGCAACCCCAGGCCCTTTTCCACTGGGCAGCTTTCCAGCCACTCTTCCCCAAGCCTGTAGCGTTGCATGGGGTTGTTGTGACCAAAGTGCAGGACCCGGCACTTGGCCTTGTTGAACCTCATACAATTGGCCTTGGCCCAACGATCCAGGCTGCCCAGATCCCTCTGCAGAGCCTTCCTCCCCTTGAGCAGATCAACCCTCCCTCCCAACTTGGTGTCATCCACAAACTTACTGAGGGTGCACTCAATCCCCTCATCCAGATCATTGATAAAGATATTAAAGAGAGCCGGCCCCAGTACTGAGCCCTGGGGAACACCACTTGCGACCTGCCGCCAGCTGGATTTAACTCCATTCACCACAACCCTCTGGGCTAGTCCATCCAGACAGTTTTTTACCCAGCGAAGAGTACACTGTTACAAAGAGCACATTTAATCTGTTACATCTGCTGTTAGAAAAACTGCAATACCCAGAGGAAGGCATTTGTCTCCCAACCACATCTGTTATGGAACAGAACAATAGCATAATGTTGGGTTGCACCACTGAAGCAGAGATGTGGGTGCTGCAGGTGTTTAGGAACAATGTCAAACACACAACTTCAGCCCAGTTATTAGCACTGTGGTTATTTATCTAGTTCTATCTCCGCTCTTTTTATGCTTTTTTATGCTTAGAATTGCACCCACAAAACTACACAAAAAGCAGCAAATTCAAAGTCCATTCCTCACTCACCAGCCCAATATCTGAGCGATTTTTCCACAGTGCCTTCAAAGCTTTCCTGGCAACATCCTCGAACACTGGGTCACCAGTAAGGTGGCTTAAAGTGGCAAATTCCACTATAAATGTGCCAATTCCGGCAGTACAGGTAACGGGGGTCTCCCCAGGGTTTACTCCATGCAGCAAGTTCACTGTTCCATATGGCATCCCAGTTGGGGTCTGAAAAGCTGAAACGTAGTATTTTTGGTTCACATGAGTGTTCACTGTTATGTTTGACGGACTGTCAAGCAAACATGTGCTTCACATTCCACTGCACACAGGCAAGAAGTGAGACTGGAGCAATTGCAGTAACTGCAAAGAACAAAATGAGAAGCAGAGTGTGATCCTGGGAGGGGCAGAGAGGGTACCCCAAGTTACACACAGTCCTGGGAAGGTACTGCAGATCTCTTCCACCTTGCCCCGAAGAGCAGACTGCATCCCTACTTTTTTTTATAGCACAAGCAGGGTGGTCAAAATGGAACTACACACACTGGACAGCAAAGTGCAAACACCCTCAGCTTGTGATTAGTCAGTGGTAGTCCAGGGTGCACACCACACGAGGGAACAGTGCCATGCTATCAGGACACACATCCCAGCAGCAGCCCACAAAGGGGTAGATAAGGCTGCATCTTCTTGTCTTTACAAGCTGCTGTTTCACAGCCTTTATTTATTATTTATATTAAATATATTTCCCCTAAACAAGCAACAAAAAAAATGATGTGTTAAGCACATACAACATTTGGCATGCATATATACAACTGGTATCACGCACTTCACAAAGTTTTTCCCGCCAGCTAAACCTGCTTTGAGCTCAGGGAACACAGGACTGTTTTATGAGTTTACACATCAAGCAGTGCCATCTTCATCAAACACACCAGTCAGCTCACGAACTACAGCACAGTGACACAAACAAGACAAGTTCTCACCCGGCAGGAGTTTGCGAGCTGCTTCCTCTGCCATCCTCAAGAGAGGTCCAGAGCATGGCCAGCCCACTTCTACTTCAACGCCAGCCTTCTTTGATAGCAAGTGAGCAGAGAGGAGACCACCCACCACTGGAAGGTGCACAGTAAGAATTCCGTTAAAGAATGTGGGGAGGAATGAAATTAGATACCAGTTGTACTCATCATGATGCAGAGGCAGTGTTTATGGGGAGGAAAAGTCAGATGGCTCATCCTTAACAGCCTAATTCAATATGCCACAAAAGAAGAGTGGTTTGTTTCTTCCTGTCTGTTTGCAATGGCTAGCAGACATATTTCTTCCATTGTTTCAGAAGCATCAGATCCTACTTGGCCTACTATACCTGCACTGCCCTGCAGTCAGGGAGCTAACAGTATGATTAACACAAACCTCTATGAGAAGAATTCTGTTTCATTTCTTCCAGACAGCTTAATACTATGTTTGTGTTAAGTAACACAGCATACCTTCTTAAATACCTTGGAGAAAAATGTCTAGGCCAGAGTAAAAAATTTCAGTGTAACAGACCAAGACAGGGAGTTATTAGCCCTTTTCACAGGCTTGTCTACTGTCACATAATAAGCACAAACACGGAGAAATTACACTGCTGCAAAAAACTGGCTCAGCAACATTTGACAGAAGAAACAAAAAAATCATAAGTAACAGTTTTGTTCCCTGAAAGTGTCTTTTAGCTGGATGGCACTGAAGGAGTTAAGCATTCAACCGGTTACAAGACTCCAAAGGCCTTTGTGATTTTCAACAAAATAAGAGAAGTTTCACACCCACAATGCTAAAGCAAGAAATTAATAATCTCTATTCCAAAACAGTATGTAAAAAAGAAGATTGTATATTATTTGTATTGTTTCAGTGGAAAAGATATTTATTCCAAAGCTCAAAACCTGGCACTAGAACACTGAAACTGCCACATCAACTGTTGTTTGTGTTGAGGCAGGAAGCAAAAGGGTGATGTGCAAAGACAAAAAGGAAGTTACATTTGTTTGGGATTTTTCTGTTTGTTTACGTGTCCTGTTACACCACATTACAAATTCATTCTGACCACTGCCTCGTATTACCTCTATGTACAGTTCAGAGACTCATACAGGAAGGAAATCCAGCATAAACACCACAGAAAAACCCACCTCACCTCGAATGTTAGTTTCAAAGACAGATGCATTGACATCAATATCAAAATCCACCCCCTCCTGCAGAACACTGACGACTCGCTGAAACTCGGAAACATTTCCCAAGATCTGCAGAGGGAGCAGGACAACAGAGAACAAGGCTTAGAGTTCACGGGAAAACAAAGGCGCAATTCAATGTTAGGCAATAATTCTAGTTTTGTCTTACTATTTTGTGAAATCACTAATTACAAAAGTACTAAAAAGGTGACTGACAGTTTCGTCTCATTTCAAAATGTTTTCTTCACACACTTGAGGTCTTCATGAGAGTTAGAACGTGTCCGTGGCAGAGAGCTCTGGCCACCTGCCCCCCAGGGGTGGAGCGAAGTGAAACGCAAAAGCTCCTCGGTCAATCAATAAACCGACTTTCCCTCACGTCCGCGTAAAAAAACAGCTGTGGAGAAGGAGGCTAAGGCGGCCTTGAGCGGGCCGAAGGCCGGGCTGCAGCCGCGGGCGAGCACAGGGCCGAGTCCCGGGGGTGGGGGGGCAGCTCGTACTCACTAGCAGGGTGTCCAGGGCATCGATCAGCGTGAGGGAGAAGCTGTGCGAGGAGAGAAGCGAGGTGAGGCCCGGCGGAGGGGGGGACACGGAGGACGGGGCACCCAGCAGCGGGGCGCCCCGGGCCCGGCCCCACGGCAGTCGGGGGCGATGCCCCGTCCCGGGGACGGTCCCTACCTGCCCCAGGTGTCCTGCCCNTGAGGCACAAGCAAAGCCCGCTCAGCCCCGGTCCGGCTCGCTCACTCACTCACTCACTCACTCCTTCCCTCCCTCCCGCCCAGCCGGCCCCGCTTCCCGGCCCCGCACTCACCGGTAGGAAGCGACATCCAGCCCCCGGGCGGCCGCCCCGGTGCCCGCCGGCGGCGGCGGCAGCCGCAACGCCCACAGGCACAGCAAAGAGCCGAGCGAGCGCAGCATGGCCGCGCCCGCCACCGCCTCGACGGCGTCCGCCCCGCCCCCGACCGCCAGCCAATGGGAGCGGTAGGAACGGGCAGCGCATGCGCACGCCGGCGGAGGCGTCCTGCCTTGCGCTTCTACTTCCGGGGCGCCGCGGGGAGACAGCGGGCATGGCGGTGGGGGGTGGTCGGGGGGCTCTTACTGCGATAATTATCGCCAGGGCTGGAAGTAACGGCAGCTGCCTTCTATGGAAGGGGGAGGTTCCTGCTTTACTTCACCGGAGGCTGTGACTCTCCGTCGCAGGGACGGGGTGGGGGTATGCCCAGGGGCAGAAATGAGCCTCCTGGGCGGGTCGGGAGGCATTGGGGGAGCTGGCAGCACTGGAGGCGTGGCTCTCAGATCTGAAAATAAATTTAACAAATACTGTGACATTTTTGTAGTAATGACGCGTTACCAGTGATGGTGCCAGCTGCCCGGGAAGGCACTTGTCCCGTGTGGGAAGAGGAGGTGGTTCCTGGCACCGCTTCTCTACTATTCCTGTCAAGAAGTGAGGCTGGAAATGGCTAGAATATTTGTGAAGCAGTTAGGAGATTCCTGGCATGTAAGCCTTCCTCCTGACAAACCATCCTCATCTTCTTTCTTCCTCTAATTCAAATCCAGCTTTCAGTGAGTTTTGTGTGATGCATCAGCACCTGCTTCCAAGCCCGTGTGTGGAGCTGTGTCACGGTGTCACTCTCCTGCACTGGAAGTGGGCTTCAAATCCTGGCATATTACCCCATGTCAGAGCAGGACTGGCTCTGAGGCAGCCGGAGTTGCAGCAGCCCAGTTGCCTGCACAAGGAATGAGTCCCCTGGGAGTATCGGTGCTGTGGCTTACATCAGGGAAGATTTCCGAGCCCGTACTCCCAGTGTGATTATGCTGATTTTAGCACGCTGCTGTTTAACCAGCCGGTTGCATGTTAACAGAGCAATTGGCAGAGCTCCCTCCACACGTGCATCCTTAGACTTTGATTGATCCACAGTAAATCCTTCTCTTTCTCCCCCATGCGTGCCCATAGGTGAGAAGGAGTGAGGTGGGACCCTGGCAGGAGGAGCAGAAGAAGAGAAGTGATAAGCCAGTCCCTTGCCTGGCAAAGGTGCAGCGTGTAGAAATCAAAACTAAACCAGCTTGCTCACAGGAGAGGAAGGGGCACAAATGACCCAACGCTTTGTCATCTCATGCTGGTGTTTAGCATCAGGGAGGTCTGGCTGTTGTTGATGTTTAATAAAACAAACCCACTTTACCCGAAGGTTCCTCGCCCGGGGCTGTCCCACTAGGTGTCAGTGCACACTCGTGTACCAGCGAGGCTGCCCACAGCTCTGCTCCATGGAGGCAACAAAAAGCCACCGAGTAATTTCGACATATTGTTCATTTGCTGCAGCTGTAATTTAGGTTTCTGGGGCCATTTATCATAAAGCTGTCTGCTTTCTTATTCCATCCATGGCTCAAGGCTGCTGGTGTATTTCTCACTGTGTTCCTGGGAGAATCAAAGTATTGGAGCTGATTTCACTAAAAGCTGTCACAGTACATTATTGGAGCGCATTTTATTGAAGTTCACTTTCCAGACTGAAATTTAACAGTGTTCTACACCACTGTCATTTACCATATACTGGAACAGTAATTTCTCTATCAAAGTCAGTTATTGAGTTCTGAAACTTGACTGAAGTATTTTTGAAACAGATACAGTAAGTGAGTTGAAAGAAAAACGGGACAAGACAGAGGCAGAGCTGTACAGTGTCTCTCCACTGGCATCAAAGGGAGATCCGGCAAGGTGGGAGCGCATTGGCACCATGGCTATGAAGGAGGCGGACTCCATGGAGTCAACATCATGGGCACTAATTGCACTAATTGAAGTGTGGTAACTAGTTGCTGCACCCCACTAAGCATTTGTACAATATTATAATGGAAAAAAATGCAGCTAACTATAACAGAGTTGAGCTGTGCATCGCAAAAGAGCTTTCTGTCTCTTGACCTGCAAGGGCTGTGAATCGCGAAGACCAGAACAAGGGGTGGGCAGAGAGTGGTGTAAATGGGACTGAATCGCTGCTCCAGGGACTGATGGGCAAGAGAGCAGCGGCTGGGAGAGCCAGCTCGATGAAAACTGAGCTGGCTGTGAAAAAAGCCGCTTTTGGTGCAGTGCTCATGACCCACCTTACTGTTTCTGAGAGGCATTTTAGGCAGCTGAGCACCCTGGCATGGATTTGGGAGGCAGACGGGGCTGTCTCCTCCCAAGCATTCGCTGCTCTGCCTCCTGACATAGCCGCAGGTTTATTGCAAGTCCCACCGAAGCAAGGTGACTTTGTTGTTGCCACCCCAGAGGGGCTGAGAAAACTGGCTGAGAGCTGGGTGGGAGCAGCTCCCATTGCCAGAGGGGAGAGTGTCGTGCCACAGCTCAGGGTGTAAGATGGCCCAGGCTGCTGATGCTATGCGGCCCCTGCATGTAGGATAAACAGTGGCTTCCAGGTGGTGGTGTGGCAATTGCCTGCGTGTTTATTAATAAACACAAATACAGCTGGTGAGGCAGAAATTATTTGGGGCAAAGGGTGGTTTTCGATGTGGCTGTGGCATATACTAGAGGAATATTAATGTGGTGTGCACATAATATCATACAAGTTACATAGGCTTTGATGCAATAAATCAAAGAAGATGCTGGGAGTGGTGCTTCCAAACGGACAGAGCATGTTACTAAAATATTTAGGCTGCATCAGAGTTAAGTGCTTCTTCGGATGCTTCACTCCAGCTTGTCAGGCTTTCTGTCTTTATGAAAAGGCCACTGGCAAAATAATACGAAGTTTCATTTGGATGTGGGAGAGGCTGTAATTATAGGGACGTTTAAGACTTTGGTTTATGACATCTTTAGGCTGAGGATTTGTTTACTACTTGCTATTACCATAAGTGGTGCTATTGCCCTGCTGGCAATTTTGATGCCCATTAAGATGGAAACTGTATGTAAATCAGGATCGTCCATTAATATTTATAATTTATGGTGGAATGTAGGAGTTTGTCTGTTATGAGAAGAACCATAAACAGGAGTTTTATGAACACTGAAAACTGTTGCTAAGGTGGTTCTCTTGAAATAATTTTCCTTTGCAGCCGAACATCAATTCTTAATTTTAGTAGCACACATAGCAGGATGGAAACGATGATTGATTTTTCTCCAAGTGCTGTGGGCTGCTTCAGTCGAGATTTCACTATAAAAGACTAGGCATTTCCAATTGCTTTTTATAAGTTCAGAATTGATTTTATTTGTTTAGCACCTGACTAACATAACAAAAGAGAAAAGCAATACAGCCAAATATAAGACACACAAAATGGATGGGCTACCTGGTTTCTGGCCTTTCTCTTGGTGCCGTGATTTTAAGCCATGCTGCAATTTAAAAAAGAAAGAGCTGGACTCACGGCTGCCTAGCTGTGTCTGGTGAGGTGTCCCAGTGCTGCACAGCCCTGCTCTCCCAGGCAGGGAGTATGAACAGAGTAGGTCCCACCAAGGTGGCACTCAGCAAGCAGAAACAACAGCAGAAGACGAAAAAGGGAGAGCTGATGTGGCATCACTCTACCGTGCAGCTTCCCTGGCTTCAACTGGTTCTCTTTGAACCTCTTCTTGGTTTTTCTTTCACTAACTAACTAAGTTGCAGAAACTGTAGGTATGCAGCAACCAGAGAATAAGTGCAGCGAGGGCTCCCATTCCAAACAGGTCTCTTCCAAACAGGGTCATGCAGAAGCTGTTTGCACTGTGTTGACAAAGAATTGTGGCTCTTTACAGAGTTTTAATATTTTATGCGAGTCTGGCTTGCTGTTGGGATTTTGACAAGTAAGGAAGCAAAAATAAAACTGAGTTAGCATCAATATGTCTTGGTTTTTAGTATGGGGATTTATGGCACCCACGTTACATGACATCAATAAAGTCCAAAGCTGCCACACTTGTGTGAATGAGGTTTTGTTTTCTTTATCTGAGCTAGGATTTTCCCATACAGGTTGTGGCTTTGATATTTTTTTAGCAGGAAGATTTAGAGGTGTTCAGATGATTGGTGTCTGTAGAATACAGATAGGCAAACAGAGGACAGGCAGCATTTCCCTTCTATATAAATTCATCATGTCCCCAACAGCCAAGGAGCAGGTATGCAGCCTTTGGGTGCGGGCAGGGGAGAGGTGTGGTTCTGTCTGCTGTCAGCCCCTTACGCCACGAGAGTCAGGGTGTCTGCAGAGGGACTGCCTTCTGCATCTTTTACTTTTCTCTGTGGGCTTGCAAAGATAGAAAAAAGAAATGGGGCAAGAAGGGTTATTCACCCTTACATATGGTGGGAAAGGGGTGGGAATTTTGGTTATCAGTTCCAGCGCAGCCAGGATTTTGACCTTGAATTTCAAAAAACTTGTACATCTGGGAGAATCCCCCACCTTTCACATTCTCATGGCAAACGTGGTAAGAAGGGCTGAGCTTACAGCAGGAGAGAAGCAAAGAGAAAACCCTACTGTGGCTCTCTGGAAACACAGAGAGATGGCAGAGACATTTTATTCCCTAGTTTATGACCGTGTAAAACAAATTCACTGAAACTTGTCACTGAACAAGGATCTCCTGCTGTTAGGTAAAGGTCGGAATAGAGGTGAGTTTGTTTCTCAAAGCAGGAGACAAGGACTGTGTGCAGGAGCGTGTAACTCTGCACTGGTAACTGCTGCCAAAGGGGGTGCAGGACCAGGGGGAGCGGGTTTGGAGCTGCTGTGGGCATTTCCCTTGTATTTGGGAAAAGGGAATTTTGTCCAAAGGTTCTGAGGGGGAACAGGGGAGGAAGGTGGACACCACCAGCAGCTATGCTGGGACAGTCTGGGCTTGGGCTGGGGCTTGCACAAGAGACCAAGTGGCAGAGAATGCAGCCTGCACCTGGCTGACACCTTTCTGCAGTGCAGCGTGAATGGCATGGAGATGCACCAGAACAGATCTGGAGGAGCTCTTCTCTCCAGCATTCATCTCCTTTTTGGCTTTTTATTTTTGCTTTCAACCTAAAACTACTTTATTGCCACTATACAAAGTATGTCATGTATATGACATGTATTAAGGCAGTCAGGTGACAACCCTGATGGCTGCCTTCTGTCCCTAGACTTATTTCTTGACAGGGGTAAATAGTAAGCTCCTCCCTGGTAGTGTTGTTTCAATCTGGTTGGGGTAATAATCTGGCAAACCCTGAAAGACATTGTTCTCTGTGAAAATTACTTTTATGTTTGATAATTCCCAGTTTTGTGACATAGAAATTACCATGAAAACAGCACAATCAATCTCTGTAAATGGTCATCAACAGAAGCAACTGCCCTGCAGTGCTTGGGAAGGGGATGGTTTGCAGTGGGAAGCCAGAGCGGCGGGAAGCCTCATCCCTGCTGGGATCTGTAGGGTTTGCTCACTGGTTTCAGTGACATCTCCCATGGAGATGCCTGCTCAGCAGGGCTGGCTCACAGGAGCTCTGCACAGGAGACAGAGCCACCTGAAGAGTGCTGGTGCCCAGTTGTGGCAGGATTTGCGTGAGACCCATGTGCTGGCCACACCTCACTCCTCCCTGCAAGAGGAGTGATGATCTGGGCACCTAAATACAGCCCAAACGCAGCTCAGGCTCTGTTACCTCTCCATCTTTCAGGGATCCCATCAATTGGCTGGGAGAGAAATCCCAACTGGGTTTTCTGGAATAAATACCTGCTTTTTTTGTCTATGCTGGTGGCACTCCGTGCCTTCAAAACTTGACGTCCCCCTTTCTGCACTCACACACTGAATACAGTAACCTCCTCCTTGTGAGGTCCTGGCCTCCTTTCCTGGGGATCTACAGTAATGGCATTTTCAGTGTCTCATCCAGGTTTGATGAGAAGGATTCAAGCAGCAAGCTGATTTCGTTAAAAGCTCTCTCCTCCCTACTAGGTAAAGGCCTCTGAAGAAGAAGTGAGTTCATTAGCAAAGCTGGAAGGAAACCTTTACATACAAACAGACTGGACTGGACCCTCCTGGAGAGCGGGTGAGATGTGCATTGCAGAAACCCCCTCTAGCATGGCTGAGGGGCAGAGCAGAGCCTGCAAAGCAGTTAGGCATGAGGACCGTACCCATCAACACATTGGCCCTTTTGCAGGGCTGGCCCATGCCTTGGAAGCTGAACACAGGGGATGTGAAAGGTCCCTGTATTAGTCTCAGCTTTGTTATTCCAGTGGCAGTCTGTAGGAGACACAGAGGGTTTGATGGCCATGGTATGGAATACTGCTCTTCATGGGGGCTGTCATCTGTGTGCATATATAGCTGTCCTTCACAGGTGGTTTTGGCCTGATCTTTTCTAGGCTGACCTGGTGGCCTCGTCACCACACTGCAGCCCCACTCTGCAGGTGAGGAGATGTGGGCTCCTGACCCTGTCCTTGAGCTCGTTTGCACAGAGCCACTTTCCCCTCCTGCAGTGTGGAAGGAGATGGAGGGGACCTCCTTCCTCTCCTTTCCACATCCCACTCACCAGGCTCCACTGTGACTATGATGGCCAGATAGTTATGGGTTTTGCAGCAGGACACCCGCCTTGACTCCCAGTGGTTGTATGCAGCAGATTGGGGTCTCCCTTGGTGCACTCCTGGCTGCAGCAGGACATTGTGGTAGCAGATCAGCTTCCTGCCAAACTTCAGCCTCCATCCTCCATCCATGGATGCACCCATCAAGCCATGCCCGCTCCATTGCTCCTGCTCCAGACAGAAAGGGAGAGGGGCACGTACAGGGTGGGTTTCCTTAGTGCTTCTGGTCCTGCCCACATTGCATCTCTTGGCTTTTCTATGCAACCCCAAAGGCTTAGGAATTGCTATGTGTTTATAAGCAAGCTGAGATTCTAGGAGACCTACAGATTCAAGGAATGGGTCTTTAAGGAGGAAAGAAAGCCAGTGCCCTAAACTTGCTCAAAGGTCTCCAGTAAGAGAGGGCTGTGGCTGCTTGCTCTCCCAGGCTTGGTGTGGGGCAGCACTGTGCTGTGCCAGCTGGAGGGTGCTCCCATACACCCCCATTGACTACAGGAGAGCCCCCGGGGTGGTGAACTGTGGGTGGGAGCAAGCTGGCAGGGCGTAGCATCCCCCATCCCAGCACCCTTGGGCATCTAGGCGCTGCTTCCACATCCATGGGCTATCACCTGAAGGGCTCCCCTGAGGCCTCAGCTTATGCAGCTCCCAGCAGGACCATAGGGACGTTTTGACATCCCCTTTTGCTGCGTGGGAAAGCCATGGACAAGGACAGCTTTCAACGGGGAGAACCAGCCCAGAACTGCCCATTTCTGCGGCAGCCTGGACAGAGGTGCCAGCCAGAAAGTGAGGTGCTAGCAAAGATATTTGTGTTGAAACCTCTCTGGCAAACATTTGGTGGTTTGTAGAGAATGGAAAGAATGAAAACTTTGCTTTTAAAACCAAACTTTCAGTTTTCAGTTGTTAGTTTGGGATTATTGATAAAAATCAAGCAAGTTTTCACTGGCAGTGACTTTTCAGAGTAGGGTTTGGTGGCTAACCACCTTTCTCCCTCTGCAGTCAACCAGAACTGTTTTGAAGGCAGTTTTACACCCCTGAGTCCCTGGTCTGTGTCCCCAGAGAGCTCCTGCCCCTCTGGACAGTGCTGTGAGACACAGCCCTGCCACCATGACAGCATCATAGGTGTTCATCTGTGTCTGGCAGAGGAAGGGATGCCATGCCTTTCAGTCTGCTGCTGCTCTGGACCTCTTCAGTGATGGGGCTGTCCAGCCAGGTCCCCAGTAACCCACCCCTCTGTGTTCCCAAAACTTCATGTCTTCTTTCCATCCTCAGCTTCTCATCTGTTCTGCTGCTCCTTTCCCTCAAGAAAGGGCATGGAGCTTCTCACTGCAGTCCCTACAGCAGCACTCGGGAAAACACCCTGCTGTCCAAACCGGGCTTAGACAACCACCCCATTGCTCCCTGTGTCCCTCTGTGGTCAGCCCCCCAAGGTAGCTTCTGGGACCATGGGAGCCCCTGGGAGGGCTGCTGCTTTTGCTGGGCCCTTGTGATGCTCTGGTCTTCTTTTCTCCCAGGGAAAAGCCTGTTCTGCTGCTGGCTCTGGGCAGACGAATGACCACAGTGCTGCAGAAAAGTCAGGCAGCTGACAAAGCTGCCAACATGGAAATTACTTTTAAAGTAAGCTGTGTGCCTTTTTTGTTAATTATTATGAGTGGTCAAATAGCGTCTGTGTCACGAGAGGACTGTTCTCATGGCAGTTCTGCTGCTGCTGTATGAATCCTCAAATGTCAGTGGACTGGAGGGCTCCTTCCTCCCTTATTTGAAGATGATATTCATTTCTCCTCTGTTAATGTTTTTTAGAGCCTGCTAGAAAGCCTTCAAGACAAGTGCTGTCTTCACTTTCATGTCAGACAAAATGCACGTATTGAGGCATTCTTCACTGATCGAGCTGTGAAGCTCCTTTGAGACAGTGAGGTGGCACAGTGGCAATGGACTCTGAAAGGAGAGGCTTCCAGATGGGAAGATGACAGGCTGGCCGTGCAAAACTCCTTGCAATGACCTTCCAGCTCTGCCAGAACAGCAGCAGGTTCCTGTTGATGTCAGCACGGCAGGAGATCTTCTGAGCTCCAGAGGTGGATGCCCACTCTGGGAGTGATTGAGCAGAAGACAAAATCATCACCTGCCTCTGAGCTTCTTGTCCTTGGTGAACCCAAACATTTTGTTTACCGGCGTACAAAGAAGAAACTAGCAGTGATACAAAGGGACACCCCAGCCACTTATCCATCATGGCATGGTTATCTGCAGCTGAGAATGGGTTCTACCCACTCTGTGGATGCCACAGCTGGTGGGTGCACAGGACCTTCCCTTGGACTGTTCCTACAGCATTTTGAGGGTGCAGTCCATTTATAACTGATTGGTTGTTGTCTTCATGATTCCCCATTTCAGCCTGTGTCACATCTGCTCTTCAGTGTCAAACATATTAGTGCTTTGATTTGTGCATCTCAAGTTTTCACTTGTGATTTCTCAAAAATTGGATGAGTACCAACAAGCAAATAGCAACAACAAGGTACCACCCTACCACAAAAACACACTGCAATTTTGGGACCAGGTTTGGTAGGATTCTGCCAGCGGATCTGAGCTGAATTTTGCTCATTCTGAGACCTGGTTGTTGGTGCTTATTTCCTGTCTTTTCCCCTTTCTTGTTTTTTTGTGGTGTAACAAAACTCTGTGAAGCTTAACATTAGAAACAGGTTAGGACTTTAGTGAACCATGCTTGGATGTTTTAAAGGCATTTTGGAGAACATCTTCTTGTATCATTCACTCAAAAAATGTAGTGAACCAAGTAACATGTAGTTAAAATTCAGATGACTAAGCTTATCTATGTTTTAATCTAACAAGTCTTTGTGGGTAATATCTTATACCAACACATACTTTCTGAATTTGTATACATGTATACAGGTGAAAGAACTGTTTTCATAGATGGAAGGGGAAAATATGACCTTTCTGAAATTCTGAAACTTCCCCCTGCTCTCTGAAAATAGAAAAAAAATCCAATGAAAAACACTCTGAGAGATTTCTTTTGCAGATTAGGGAGGGGTCTTTTAATCTAGAGTCAAGGGAAGCTCAAACTGTCTTCTGCAAGAGTCCTCACTAGTCCTTAAAGCAGATGATAAATGATCCCTCTATTAGTTTTGAGGACTCAGCAGGACTCTGCAATTAGGATATGGGCTGCAAAATTATGAGGTTTTAAAATTTGTGAGCTCCGCCTGTTTGCCTCCTTGTTTCAGAGACTTAAAGGGTCAAAGACCTTTTCAAACTTCCTCTTGCTACCCTCCATGTTAGAAACATAACATTTTTCTTACTGACAGCTGAGATTTTTAACTGAACTCCATGGCTTCAGGCTGAGATTTAGGAAACAAAGCAAATCTCCTGGGAACTGCTGGTGCTTGGCCAAAGCAGTGGAAATTCAGGGTACGTCACATCTTTCTCCAGGCACTGCCATGTGCAGCACTTGGCTCTTCTCGAGATTTTGGACAAGTTTGGTTGTGGTTGGGCTGACACCTGAGCATCATTGATTGACATGAGTGCTTGTGCTGCCTGTGCTGCCTGCATGCCAGTTGGGGCTTGCCGGGGCGGATGTGGAGCAGTATTGCAGGCAGGGAGCACAAGCTGAGCGGTGCAGCAGCCCGGCCTGGGGTCTTGCCATGTCCCGTGGGGCTGGCCACCCAATGAGGGCTAGAGTCATGTCTTTTTGGGAGGCTGCTGGTGTCACCTGAACTACCTGGCTTGCCCCAGGAACGCCTTGTGGCTCTCTAGCCATGCCACCACCAGAGCCACAGCAGGTGCCATGGAGGTGAACCGGCCAGCTCATCTCATAACTGCTGTCATTGCAGTGCGGCGTTGGGAAATGAAGCGTCACAGCGATAGAGATCAGAGGTGCTTTTGCCCCATGCCACGTGCCGTGAGAGGTGGGTGAGGAGCGGTTACTCTGCTCTGCAGCACCGGTTGTGATTACAAACAGGTTCCCACTATGGGCTGCGGTGGAAACGTGGCTTTCTGACATTTCTCATGAGAAGCGAGACTTGCCTCTTCCAGCCCTTGGCATGGCTGATAGCCAGGCCGGCTCTTGCGTTCGCACCCATGCTGTCTCCTGCCTCCTTCCAGACCCACCTGGGAACAGATTCTCCTTGTATGGTCCTTCCCCACATTGCCTGGGAGACTTGCTCCCATCCAGCCCACACTAAGTTGAGCGTCTCCCAGTGTCTCCACTCACTGCTCTCCATTTCAGTAACTACAGAGGGTAAATGGTCATTTACAGGAGCAGCCAGCTCAAACTTGGTCATCAGCCTCTTTACTAGAGAACCCCTAAGCACTGGTGATTTTGTTTCATCTCTGATTTTAACCAGCTCTTCTTCCCAGACCAGAGAAACCTTTTTCAACCCAAATTTCAGAAAACCTAGCACATTGCAGGGAAAAATTCCAGTTTTGACAAATCTGCACTTTCCAAAGTAATGTTGCCAAATACTCCAAAGTAGAGTAATTAGGAAATTTTTATTTGGCTCCACCTGGCCTGATCTTACTAAAATGGAAAGTCCTGATTTTGCATGTTTTCCCCCATTAAGAGCATGGCTGTTGCCAGGCTCCTCCAATGTCAGTTTGCTGTTGTGGCCAGCTGTGCCACTGACCATCTCTGGCCCATGGCGTTTCAGGGACTGATGCCATGACCCGCTGGAGAGCTGAGCTTCATTTTTAACTGTACAATCAACCACACTTGTTTTCCTGCCTAAATGGGACATATGCACAGGTGGAATTAGATAGTGAGGTATATAAAATCAGTGGAGCTGTGGAAAACATTACCATCAAAAGAGGAGAGAAGGAGTTAGGAAAGAAGAAAGGGATGGTTTTTTTTGCAGTGAGGCACCTCTTCATTCACATAGACTTGAGCTGAAATGTGTCCATAAACTCTTCATGGCTGCAGAAACCTGCCCTTGGGGCTCATTTCCAAGCTTTGCTATGGCCTGGCAGAGATCTGTTCCTGTGAGGACAGGGGTGTTTGGGGACCATTGACCTGTTAGCACTTGGAGGGACACCTGGAAGGGCCGGCAGGAACTCCTCACTGCTTTCATGAGCAGAAGGCAAGTTGGGTTGGTTGGGCATGCCCAAGCATCTGCTCCCCATGCAGACACAGGAGCTGGGGCAGGAGGCTCTGTGGCCTATGGTAGGCAGAGGGCAGGGCAAGGGTCCCCTTGGCCACAGACACCACCAGCCCATGAACAAGCCTTATGCCTGTACTGTGCCCCTTAGTAGACATGGGGTGTGACAGGATGGCTGCCGAAGGGCCAAGATGTTAATTCTGCTGCGTTGGTACCAATGGGTAGGATTTCCCATTGGTTTCCATGGGTTTCCACTGGCAACCACAACCAGATTACTCTGCTGTCGTTGAGAGAGGTGTTGGATATGTAGAAGAACAGTTTTGGAGCACATTCCTCAGATTTGCAATGCCAAGAATAGCTCCCCGGCTCCTGTCTGCATTTTTTAGCAGCCTCCCCTTCCCCACCTCAGAGGCAGGGAGAGATGTGCAGCCAGTGTAGGACGTGGGGACACTGAACCTGCACGTCTCCTGGCGAAGGCTGGCTGGGATGCTGGTGCAGGCCCTGTGAAAGGGCCTTTCTCCATAAGAAGGACCATGCAGTGCCTCTGCCTAAGTGATTTGGGGACTGCTGACCAACCCAGCCAGTGCCCAGGTGGGAAATCCCCATTGCTTACTAAGGAGAAGTGGCAAAGGGTGACTTTTTCTCAAAAGCTTCATGAGGACTTTTCCCCTTCCAGTCTTTGTCTTGAGTCTTGCTGGACATATGTCCAACAACCAGCACAGCAAGACCTTTTATTGCACTGCCACAGCCTGACACTGGGAAATGCAGTCATACATCAGAGACAGCAAATAAGAAATAAAAAATGGGTTTTAAAAAAGGCTACTGAGGAAACAAAACTTCCAGATCTTGTATAACCCCTCTTGTCTGGGCTGGCAGTGGCATATGAGCTTTGGATCCTTTGACCGCCATTTTTAAGGCATAAGAGAAAAAGATGCATTACAAAATCATAATGAACTACTGGCCCTTTCTTTGGGAAGGCATAGGAAGGCTTTGGAGCCTGGGAAGGGATGGCCAATTTGCTGTGGGGATGTTTTGCTTTTCCTATGTACATGTGCCCCAATTTGGCTGTATCACAAACCTTTGGGGAAATCTGCTTTAGCATACGCTCAGTAGGGGGGTCAGTAATAGTTTTGCATCTCCCATGTACGCTGGCCAAGGCTGGAAGGTAGGTTCCCCTGAGTGCTCCATGGCCCTTTTCCCGAGTACTGAGCAGGAGAGAGGGGCTGCAGCAAGGAAGAGGACATGGGAAGGGGTCTAAGACAAAGATCCCAAAGCTTGTGAGGAGCTGTGGTTGGGGTGGGAGCAGTGCCGGCATGGTTTGGTGAGACCCATAGCTTTCTTGGCAGAGGTCTGTGAGGTTTCTAGCCCTGCTAATAAATCACATGGGCGTGATTATGACAAAGGAAATAATTACTTCCTTGCAATTTCTTAAGAAACTCATCTCATCGCACCCCAGTGTCTGTGAGCAGAGTAGTGAGGAGTTTGCATGTCCAGAGCACGGAAGTGAATTCAGACTGGCAGAGCACAGGTCACCTGCGCTGGTTGTGAGTGTAAGAGAGCTACAGCAGCCAGGGCTCGAGTCCTGGAGGTTGAACAAGGTCATTCAGAAGTCACCATAGGGCAAAAAAATGTGAGCCAAATCCTGCCTGGTGCTAAGGCACCTCTTTGTTATGTGCTTAATCCCAAATCACCCTCAAGTCAGCCAGCTGCCTGTGAAGACCTGCTGAGCACCCAAAGTCAGCAGGTTTTGGCCATGAACACCATTACTAAGTCCTTAGTGGGACAGCAGTTTCAGAGAGCTGATCTAAGTCTGGCCACTGTTTAAGCAATGGCTTTATTTAGTATGTGTCTATCTCAGCCCCCCCCGTTAGAAGTTAAAATCTTTCCTCACTGATGGGGAAAAAAACACAGCTTTGAAAAAAATGTATCCTGGTGATGGGCTTTGTTTTGCATTTCTTTGTGACAAAAGTGATTAAACTGTTAAATCACAGCTGCTTTTCTCATAAAAAAGACAAAGCATCTTTAGATCCCTACATCATTTCAAGAGTTGCAGAAAGCTCTAGGTAAATGGGAGTGATTTGATCTATCTTGGTTTTATCGCTGTATCTCCTACACCCACAGGCTCCCAAGCAGGGTGTATTTGCTGTCTCATGGCCTAATAGCTTCCTGTGTTACTCATAACTTAAACACTGAGAGAGAGATAAGGGATGGGGTTTGGTTTGTTTCCTTCAAGAAGAAATGAACATTAATAAATATCTCATTACCAGAAAGTGTCATAGTGAAAGTACAGAGCTTTCTCCTGTTCCACAGTTGGCTGTTTAATTTTCACCGTGGTTAAAGAGCAACATGAAAACCCTGAAAAATGATCCCAGTCACACTCAGCTGAGTTTTCAATAACTGCTGGATCAGATGGAGCTGAGCACCTATCACAGTAGATGATCAGATATGGGTAGCAAACTGCTGCGGTCTTTGCTCAGTACAAATTATTCCCTGGTAATGTCCACTGAAAGGGTGAAAATTTGCCATCGCAGCACCCATGATCTCCAGTATTTCAGAAAGCTCCTGAGCCCTCGGGCCCCAAGGTTTGTTGCGAGGAGCCCTGGCCCTGCGGTGAGCCACTTCCCACGACACCTCCTGTGGCAACCTTGCTGCAGCTCATCTTGCTCCAGAGAGAGCCGCTGATGAGGGTCTCCTCTATCAACCTCGTTTCAAGGAGAGACGGATGTTGATACCCCAAAAGTATGGGCTGGCAGTGGAGGTAGCCAAAGGATCTGCTGCACTGGAAGGCACTTGTGGCAGCTGTCAGTCTGGTCTCTAATCTTCTGGCCATCAGGCTTTTTTCATGGTTGTTTCCCAGGTGGGAGTGAAGATGTCTCTGCTGCGAAGGAAGGCTGAAAAGGGCACCAAGAAGCGCTGACGAGAAATGAAGCTGAGGGAGGCAGAAGGAGAGGGGACCTCCAAGCTTGGGGTGAGAGGGAGCAGTGCAGAGGGTGGGAGAGAAACAGTGAGTCAGGACTGTCCCCAGGCAGGGGATATGCAAGACCCCCAGCAAGGAAACTGTCTGCTGTCCTGGCTTCAGCCACACTTGGGATGCGAGTCACTCTGCGTCTATTCCCTGGAGTGGAGAATGGGAGTCATTGCCAAAACACCCCACAGAGCCTGAAAAAATGACATAAGCCAAAGAGGCAATGCAGGCTGTCCTGGATAAACCGCAACACATCCACTGCTGACTGGAAAAAGCCAGGGACAGAGAGATGCCAGAGAGCATGGGCTCAGTTCCCCATTGGGGAAGGGCAATATCAAATCCAACAAGCAGCTCCACACTGGGCACTGGTGGCAGGGGTGATTTGACGCCTGGGTTTGGGTGGCAAATGCTTTTGGGCAAACTGTGTTCTCCAGCACCATGAGAACAGGAGAAGTGAATAAGCAGCGTGCTGCTCATGTTTGAAAGGTCTAGATATGGGAGTCAAGAGATCTCAGGGAAATATCAACTTCCTTTTAAAATATATATAACACAGCCAGGAGTGGGGAGTGGAGAGAAAAGCTTGAAAATGGGCATGTAAACAAGAAAGGATCAGAAAGCAGAGAAAGGTCCACCTCTTAAAACTGCTAGAAAGGAAAGATCTCATGACTTTTAGGCCAATCTCCTGACACGTGACTCCAGATTTCAGAACATGTGGGGTTAGCAATACTGTGGATTATTTGTTACAAATGATTTACAAGGCCCTTCAGAGGGAAATAAATTTCACAGGACAGTGCCTCCAGGGAAAATAATATGTATTTGGATGGGTGATTCATCATTCTGCATTAAGCCCATAAGCTCAGCTGACATCGAAGTATACCTGATAATCTCTTATCTAAATAATTTCCCCTTGAAATCTTCCATCTGTGCAGCTTTGTGCTGTTGATGTAAGGATAAACTGTTGGGCCAGAACTTCTGCTGAGTAAACTGGTCTTGTAACGCCATGGTCAAGATGGAGAGCTGGTGAGTCCTCCTCAGAAGATCCCACACCATGTTAGGTTATGTGGAAGGCAGCAATGGTGCCAGATAGCCCCAGAGAGGTCGTGGAGGGTAGGGGTAGAGGCCTGCTCTGCATTTTTTGGAAATCTGGGTCCCTTTAAAGCTTCTGAGGATGACCCGCCTGGTCCTGTCTTGGCTCATGATCAATACCAGAGGAAGGCTAAGAGCTTTCTGCAGAGCCTTCATCTAGCTTGGCCAACAGGGAGTTTCCCCCACACCTCAAGAGATAGTACTTGTCTTCATCATGAGACATTTCACCAGATTTCTCCAAATCATTTCTTTGCTACTGTCAGTCTGGGTCATCTTCATTAGCCATCATGGGATGAGGTCAGGCCCAAATTCTGGGCTTCCAAATCATCTTCCACTGGTGATGCTGAAAACATCAAACAAACCCCAGCCCCCAGTAGTCTCCCCCAAACTCCTTTTTTCTGCCTTCCTCTCAGCATCCTCTTTTTTTCTGCTGTTGCAGACATAGGGGTTTCCCCATCACAGGGCTCCAGGGGCTGGTTTTTTTGTAGGGGATGCTGGCCATGGGTAGGTCGTCATTATTGCATGCTGTGTGTTGGGGCAGGACAGCTTCAGCTGTGATGGGAGTAGAGCTTGGGAGGGCTGACATGGGTCTGGACATGGGCCCTTCGGGCGTCCTACAGCACCCTCCCATCATGTGTCTTTATAGCCGTGCTGCAAACCAGGGACACTTGTGGGGAAATGTGAAAGATGCATCTTTTCCTCTGGCCAACCTGCCACTGTGGTCTGCACGTGGCCGGCTGGGACCTGGTTTGGCAGGGTGATGTGATGCTTATGCTACCGAATTCAAGAAATTAGTCACTAATTATAGCAGCCGCCCACAGTGTCCCCAATAATGTAGTATCTGAGAAGGTCATGAACCCTGTGAATCACCTATGAATCCACATGTAACTCTGGTAAAATAACAGGAAATATAGGCATAATGAGATGTCACCCCATTGCTGATTATGCTGATAGTATGTACCATGCTTGTTCCTTTGTCAAGGAAACAGGTTTGGATGGGACCCAAAAGGGTAAATACTCTGCAGCTGCCTCTCTCTTGAATTCAGGCTGAAGGTTTGCCTCCTCACCTGGCTTGCAGGGTTAGCCAGAGCCCCATCCCAGCAGCCCCACAGCTCACAGCCTGCTGGACTTCTGCTAGCCCTCAGTGACGGTGAGGACGTCTGCAGAAAACTTCCATCCAGCCCCAATTATACCCCCCATAGTCATGGTCAGCCCAGAGAGGTGGAGGCATGCAGCCGGGCTCTGTGTCCTAGAGAGTGCACGGAGCTCCATCCCTCCAGCTCGCCATGCAGGGTGGGCAGGGACCTATCCACCCTGGACAAGCTCCAGGATGGAGAGGTGGGGAGCAGCTTCTCGCAGTGCTGGCGGCCAGGTGCTGCTGACACAGTTTCTGTGCCGGCGTAGTGTGCGGCAGCAGGGCACGGCTGCCGGTAAGCAACGTAAGTAGAGCCTCTCAGATGTGGTTATTTTGTTTTTTGCCCAACTTCTCCACAGGGGAAAGCTGTGAGCAGAGCTCACCACCAGTAGTTTTGATGTGTCAGGAGAAAGAGGCTTGCAGCCCAGGGTGCATATCCCAAGCGCCTGCATACCATGGTAGGCAGCAGGGACGGGTCTTCCTCTTCCACCCAGCAGCAGTCCTGCAGGTGGTGGGCACAAAAGCTGTGTCTGGCCCCATTTTGGGCAGGCTTCTCTGCCTATCAGCATCCATGATGCTCCCTCTGTGCTACCTTGTGAGGCCCACCACCCGCACCCGTGAAGCTGCTTGGGTCCCTGGCTCCTCTCCATCCCTGCTGGGATCCCCTTGCCCTCTCGCAGCTTCTCCCCACCCCCTCTTAACCATCCTCCTGGCACCCTACAAGCTGCTGGCCCTCTCACTTTTCTCTCTCTGACTCCTTAAGCCCCATCTCCATTCCCCCCCCACCTCCCTGCCCCTCACTCAACCTGCATGGCTGCGTGAACATCTCTCCGTTAGCATGAAATTCAGCAAACCCGGGGCATTTTGGAAGGGCTGAAGGGATCTGTGAATTTGCTTTGAATATAGCAACATGTTTTGGCTAAAGGGAACAGGAGAACATTTTGAAAATGTCAAAATATTTTGTTTAGGCATTTTTTTAAACAAAGTGTTTCACTTGGTGGTTGACAAAAAAGAAAAAAGAAAAAAATCGGTTCAAAATCTCCAAAGCAAACCCTTCCCACTTTTGTTTTGAGATGACACCTGCCTGTGAGAATTCAAACTACAAAGGCACAAAAGCCATTTTCAACAGTAAACAATGTCCAGGCACCCATGAAAGTTTCTTTAGTGGAAGTCAAAATGTTTTAAAGGGAGTCAAAACATTTTCTGATTTTTTTTTTTTTTTTCCCTGTTTCCCTTGGGGGGAAAAAAAAATCTGTCCTTGCTGGGCCTGGATCAAGGACTCCTGTTCATTTTTATGTTGGCTGCTAAGTAGAAATATTTATGACAACACATGTGGCTTGCTAGGGAGCTCAAATCTACTTCTCACAGAGAGGGAATTAATAGTTGGTGGGGTCAGGTCCTCCATGGTGACCCTCTCTGCCACTCTACTTTGGCTTCTCAGCCGACAGGACAAAGAGGCAAGAGAAAATCTTTTTTCTCCATGTCTAAGTTTGCTCCAGCCTGTGCTCTGCCCTGGAGATCCTGTAGCTTTTTCCTCAAGTAGGCTGCAAGTTCTTTGTGTTTTTCAAAGCCTTTCTTATTTCCTAATGTATCTGGCTGTCTGGCCCTTGTCCTCCTGTCCTTTCACCTCTACTGGCTTTCCTTGAAGTCCACTGCTGGGAGAGAAGCCTGGGGCCATGGTCCATCTCCCCCCTGCCCAGTGCTGGCTGCATTGAGCCCCTTCTGAAAAGCCTTCCTACAACACACATCCCATTTTTTGCCTGGTTTTCTAAGGCAACGATGTGCTGCAGTCATGCCAGCTGCCTGTTTGTCTTTATGCCATCTGTCTGTCAGTCCCCCACAGAGCTTTTAGATCTGATGACTAATTTCAAGTAAACTTGCCTAAAGGTTTGAAAGTGGGAATTTCCTATGAGCACAGTGACAACCTGGAGTGGAGCTGGGGGGACCAAGCGGGAATGAGCAATTTTGTGGTGTTTTGCCTCCTGGTGGCACCTCCAAGGCTTGGGTGGTTCTTCTGGTCCTGCTCACCATGAGGTGTCAGATGCAATGTACAGATGAAACAAAACTGTTCAAAGACAAACATTTTTGGTTAAAGAAACTGGTTAAAGGTCCAGGTTCAGTACAAAGAAACTGCAGAGAAGAGCCCTAGGTAAGCAAGCCAGGCTGGTGGGTTTGTGCTGTATTCACACCAGAAAGGTCAGGGCTGCATTTCTGTCCATGATAACGTTTTGCTATTTCATCACATGCTGGAAGGTTGGGAATCAGCCAGCCACAGGGTGTCCCTGGCCGACCCCCCCAGCCCTGGGGCTGGGTGGGTGGACGGCTGTGGTGGCTCAGCTTTCTTTTGGAGTGACAACCCAACCTTTCCAGCAAACCCACAGCCCTCCTTGCACGGCACCCTTACTGGGTGGTTGGAAATAGACCTTTTTGTTGAGGAGAGCAATGTCTGAGTTTTGCCGGGGTGTATATTCACTGTCAGAATTACAAACATTTTGATCAACATTTAATAGTCACCAGATTATAGAGACCCACAGATTTTTATCTGCTGTTTCTTGTGGTGTTTAGGGATTTTGCAGCAGTTTTGCAGATCACTGTCTGATGTATTACAGCTTGTCCTTGGACCACAGTGATGTGAGTGTAGTTTTGAGTGTGAACTCCTAGGCAGACAGCTCCATCTTTCCTATCTGCCTATATATACGTTCCTTTGAATTCTGGAAATGTCAGGGTTGTCCAGCAAGTCTTCATGATATCCGGTGTTTCTCTTACAGCTGCAATTCCTGAAGTTGCACTTGTACCAAAAAATTTATATATAGTCGGAAAAAAATATTCTGGTAGAACTTGGTGAATGTCTTTGCACAAAACTCTCAGGTAGTAAAATTTTCAGTTCATTAGAAGTGCAGCTGTTTTGTGAAACAGAACAGTTTGCTGAAGCATTGGAGCTGACATGCACCACAAAGATTCAATTTTTGTTCTGCATCACCTTTATGCCTGGGTCTCTGCAGAGAAAAGTGCAAAGTGATTTGGATGTAGTTTTCTGGTTTTCTGGAAACCAGAAAATGACCAGAGGAAACCCAAAGGATCCATAAGTGTGAAAAATGTTAATCTATGTACCTCTAAGCGGCAATTAGAGGTAGACCATATGAAGTTTGCCATCATCTTTGATTAATAAGGATAATTAATTGGCACAGTGATATCCAAACAGACAGATGTGCTGTGGTTTGAAAGAAATCTTTTATTTTCTTAGGCCTGATGTGTATCTGGTCCTTAGTTTGGAGGGAAACCAGTGATGAGCTGAATAACACAAAGATCTTCCCTGTCACAGGGGAAGCTTTTGGAGTGAGGGAATGATGTCTGCAATGGCTGGGAGAGAGGGACTCATTGGAACAGGGACAGGGCTTGTCTGCCTGCTCAAGATCAACCACATTTACTCCTGCTGGTCATGTCTAGCACCTCGAACCCTCCCTGCAGGCTGATCCCAACCCTGGTGAGCTTTCCTCAAGAGGAGCTGGGCCAACTTTTCAAGCTCAGCCCCAACTTTACCATTGCCATCCCCAAGAATCTCATTCACACCCTTAACCCTGCACACGCAGAGCACCAGGATTTGGGGATTTTCCACTCTGCCCCTTTTCACATTGGGCTAAAACAGATGACAGGGCAAAGCCCTGAGAAAACACCATCTCAGCACAGTGAGGAGGAGGAGGAGGTGGCCAGGACACTTGTTGGTGTGTGCACAATAACAGGAAGAAAAGTGCAAGCGCAGCCCTTACACCAGGGTGGAGGACCGGATACACTGGTGAGAGTAGAGACTCCCTCAGTTTTGAAGTAGTTGCCTGAGGAGCACTACTCTCTTCATGCGGAAGGTAAAGGGAGAAAATCTACAGAAGAAATTTGGCCCGGAGATGTCTTCAATTCATGTTCCAGCTCACATAGTCCATGGTTGTGGGAAAAAAGCGGTTGTGCCCAAAGCCTCCATCTTTGCTGTCATGCAAAGCTGATGTTGAGGGTCAAGTGGGTTTTTCCATGGGAGAACAGCCTAACAAATAACAGAGAGGGCCTCAGCGTCTCTGCAGGAATTGAGCAAAACAAACTTAATGGCAAGAAAAAAATGTGTGGAAGAGGTTTTGGGATACAAGGTCAGTTCTAGCTTTAGTACTCAATGTGAGACCAAGGAGGATGGGCTCAGACGTCTTAGCATGACCCTGTCTCTCTGTGGTTTTGAAGAGTAAAATACAGCTCAGCAATGGGAGTTCAAGGATCTTTGCCAATTTAGTGCCATGGCAAAAATATTAGGAGATTCATGCCAATGTCTGGAGATGTTTAACAGGAGGGAAAATCAAGTGTTTGGAAAGCAAAATTTGGCATATCTAACCAGAATGTCCCCAAGTTCCTGTGATGGGAGAGGGTTCTGAACATTCCCCCCATCAGGATGGGGCACTTCTCTGAGGAGAAGCAGGTCTGCTGTGCATCTACCCTGGGCAGGACCTGCTTTTGGAAAAAGTCAGGGAGAAGAGAGGGAACGGAAGATGGGAGAGCACCAGCTTCTGCTCCGGGATGACAAGGAGCTGCTTCTGCTGCCAGGGCATCTATTGCTTGATGGTAGGTGCATATCATCTCCAAAGCAAGCCAGGAGCCCCTGGGTCTTTCTCTGGGGAATCCTGGTGGCCTGTTCCCCATGTCTCATTCTCAACACGCTCCCTCAACAGCTGTGAAAAGCAAGGGGTGATGGGGAGTAGCAGTTCCCCACTGGTGGTTGCCACCTTTCCTCCCATTGGCCAGACATGACCCAGCTTGGTGCTTGGGTCATACTAGGAGCCCTCTTGCTTGGGCTCATTTTTCTATCTTCTTTTACAGCTCCTTTCAGCAGCACCTGCTGCATGACACCACCATGGTCACAGGCTTCCCCAGAGTCCTGGAGTTCAGCTCCCAGCAACAGCACATCTGTAGTAGCCCCCATCCTGCAGCCCCCTGGTGCAGCTTTTATCTCCTCTTTTTTCTTTTCTTTTCTTTTCTTTTCTTTTCTTTTCTTTTCTTTTCTTTTCTTTTCTTTTCTTTT